>JAPYYD010003492.1:0-14088 GCA_028551405.1 Uromys caudimaculatus | reverse complement strand
ATTGGGGACTCCAGGGCTTGCTGTGGTGGGAGAGCTGGGTTCTGATGATGCCAAGTGACCTTGGTTTCTGTTCCTCAGGTTCTTGCCCTTGCCTTTTGCCATCTTGTTAACTCTGATGTTAGTTGATCTTACTTTCTGGATATGGCTTTTCTCACCTGCAGGCCTCTGTATCAATACTCCTTGAAGACCAGCTCTCTCTGAGAGGTGTTTTTTCCACGCTCCTGGGTGAGTAAGTTTCTCCTGGAGCTCCTTGACTATGGAACCCTGGTGGCCCAGGCAGACGTCCCCTGCCGCAGCCACCGCTGTTGGGATCCAAGGGGTTTCTATGCCTGCCTACCGCAGTCCCTGTGTCTCGCAGGTTCGTGGCAGTTCCTAGTGAGCTGTGGAGCTTGTCTTGGGCCTACTCCCAGCTTTTCCAAGCTCCTGGGAGGGTATCCCTCTCCCGGCGCTAATCAGCTATGGAGCCCTGTGGCCCAAGCTGAGGTCCCCAGCTGCCTGATGGAGGCCGGATGTTCCTGTCCCTCAGTCTCTGTGGCCCGTGGAACCCGGGCGGAATCGGTGAGCACTGGGGCTCATTTTGCCCCCACTCGGGGCTTTTCCACACTCCTGGGAGAGTAACCTTCTCCCAGTGGGCGCTGCTTGACTATGGAACCCTGGTGGCCCAGGCAGATGTCTCCTGCCTCAGCCACTGTTCTTGGGATCCAGGGGGTTTCTATGCCTGCCTACCTCAGTCCCTGTGATTCGCAGGTTCGGGGCAGTTCCTGTTGAGCTGTGGAGCTTCTCTTGGGCCCACTCACGGCTTTTCCAAGCTCCTGGGAGGGTATCCCTCTCCCGGCGCTAATCGGCTATGGAGCCCTGTGGCCCAAGCTGAGGTCTCCGGCCACCCGATGGAGCTTCGATGTTATTTTTACGTTTATGTGGCTATCTTCTTTTGAGTTTGTTGAAAGATTACTTTCTTGCTTTTTCTAGGGTGTAGTTTCCCTCCTTGAGTTGATGTTTTCCATATATTATCCTTTGTAGGGCTGGGTTTGTGGATACATATTGTGTAAATTTGGTTTTGTCATAGAATATTTTGGTTTTGCTATATGGTAATTGAGAGTTTTGCTGGGTATGACAGCCTGGGCTGGCATTTGTGTTCTCTTAGGGTCTGTTTGAGTTCTGCCAAGAATCTTCTAGCTTTCATACTCTCTGGTGAGAAGTCTGGTGTAATTCTGATAGGTCTGCCTTTATATGTTACTTGACCTTTTTCCCTTACTGCTTCTAACATTCTTTCCTTGTTTTGTGTATTTGGTGTTTTCACTATAATGTGACGGAACAAATTCCTTTTCTGGTCCAATCTATTTGGTGTTCCGTAAGCTTCTTGTATATTTATGTTCATTTCTTTCTTTAGGTTAGGGAAGTTTTCGTCTATAATTTTGTTGAAGATATTTACTGGTCCTTTACGTTGGAAATCTTCACTCTCTTCTACACCTATTATCCTTAGGTTCTGTCTTCTCATTGTGTCCTGGATTTCATGGATGTTTTGGGTTAGGAGCTTTTTGCATTTTGCATTTTCTTTTACTGTTGTGTCAATGTTATCTATGGTATCTTCTGCTCCTGAGATTCTCTCTTCTATCTCTTGTATTCTGTTGGTGATGCTTGCATCAATGACTCCTGATCTCTTTCCTAGGTTTTCTAACTCCAGGGTTGTCTCCCTTTATGATTTCTTTATTGTTTCTATTTCTATTTTTAGTTCCTGGATAGTTTTGTTCATTTCCTTTGTCTGTTTGATTGTGTTGTCCTGTAATTCTGCCTGTTTGATTGTGTTTTCCTGTAATTCTTTAATGGATTTTTGTGTTCCCTCTTTAAGGGCTTCTAGCTGCTTACCTCTGTTCTCTTGTGCTTCTTTAAGGGTGTTATTTCTTTCTTTCTTAAAGTCTTCTATCTTCATCATGAGATATGATTTTAAATCTGGATCTTGCTTTTCTGGTCTGCTGTGGTGGGAGAGCTGGGTTCTGATGATGCCAAGTAGCCTTGGTTTCTGTTCCTTATGTTCTTGCCCTTGCCTTTTGCCATCTGGTTAACTCTGATGTTAGCTGGTTTTACTCTGTCTGGCTATTGCTTGTCTCTGTGCAGGCCTCTGTGTCAATACTCCTTGAAAACCAGCTCTTTCTGAGAGGTATTTGTGTTTGGAGAGCTGTGGCACAGGGTCCGCTCTGGGGTGCAGACAGAAACCTGAAGGATCTTGTCCCCAGCTGTCCCTTGGTTCCTGTGTCCTGATGGCTCTGCAAGGGTTCCTCTTGATCCAGTGAATTTGAACAGAAGTGGTAGTTTTGCCTGTGCTCGAAGGTGTGTCAACACTCCTGGGATACCATCTCTCTCCTCTAGCCCTGTGGCCCAGGCTGAGGTCCCCAGCCACAGATGGAAACCAAAATTTTCCTGTCTCCGACTTTTCCTCGGTCTCTGTGTCCTGCGGGTTCCGGGCGTGTCCCGGTGAGCAGTGGTGCTTGTCTTATCCCCACTCATGGTTTTTCCATGCTCCTGGGAGGCTAGCTTTCCCCCGGTGCTACTTGGCTATGGAACCCTGGTGGCCCAGGCAGAGGTCTCCCGCCACAGATGGAGACTGGAAGTTTCTCTCTTGTATTTCTTTAAGGAAGTTATTTATGTCCTTCTTAAAGTCCTCTATCATTATCATGAAATGTGATTTTTAAATCAGAGTCTTGCTTTTCTGGTGTGTTGGGGTATCCAGGGTTTGCTGTGGTGGAAGAACTGGGTTCTCATTATGCCAAGTTGCCTTTGTTTCTGTTGCTTATGTTCTTGCCCTTGCCTCTCACCATCTGATTATCTTTGGTGGTAGCTGGTCCAGCTGTCTCTGACTGTTGCTTGTCCCTCCTGTAAATCTGTATGTCAGCACTCCTGGGAGACCAGTTCTCTCCGGGAGGAATGTGGGTATGGAGAGCTGTGTCATAGGGTCAGCTTTGAGGTACAGACAGAAACCAGAAGGATCCTGTCCTAGGCTGTTCCTTGGTTCCTGTGTCCTAATGGCTCCAGGTGGGTCCCTCTTGGGCCAGGTATTTGAGCAGAAGTGGTGGTCCCACTTGTGCTCTCAAGTGTGTCAGCACTCTTGGGAGACCAGCTCTCTCCCAGTGAGATTTGGGTATGGAGAGCTGTGGCATAGGGTCAGTTCCAGGTGCAGACAGAAACCAGAAGGATCCTGTGTCCTGAGGCCTCCTGGTAGGCCCCTGGGAGCAGAAGTCATGGTATTACTTGTGCTCATAGGCATGTCCGCACTCTTGGAAAACCAGATCTCTCCTGGCGGTATTTGGGTATGGAAATCTATAGCACAGAATCAGCTCTGGGTGCTGAGGCACAGGATCCTCAATCAGTATTCCTAACCAGATGATAGTGATCAGATTGGTAAGATATTCTGAAAGGTGCAATAGTGACACTTATATTCTTCAATAACCAACAGCTGTAAAATTCGACCTAAAATTTATGTCCAATGCTGCAAACTTTCCTTCTTTTTTTTAAAAGTTAATCCCATTCTTCTGAATTATGAATCACACATAAATACAAATACAATGTGTAGTAATTGTGAGTAGAATTTGGGTAAGCATTAACAGTAAGTACTCATGAAATGAGAATAAAAATATATTAATATTATAAAGCAGAACTGGCTTTGTGGTCAATAGCATGACAAATAGAAACAGATTTTAAAAATGTTAAATCCAAATTGCTTACCAAGTGATTCATTTTTCTAATTTGACAATATTTCTGTATCCTATGGAAAAATATAACTAGGAGGGAAAAGTAAGCAAGAAAGCATTCCACACCCCCACTCACTTGGGCTATGATTGTTCTCAGACCTGAATTACATTACAGTCATGGTGAGTCACTAAACAATGTTAATCCCACTCCACAGGAAGGGAATCATGCTTGCAACTGTAAACTTGACCATGAACTTGAAGCTCAGGAGGTCGTATTTACCAGTGGCAACAAGGCTATGAGTGGGAACCACTCTGGGTGGTTCTGGCAACTCTCTAAAGTTTGAGAACCACAGCCATGACTAAGATATCAGATAAAAGGCTCAGATAGAGTAATTAATTTCTCTAGTTAGCCAGAACCTCCTAGTAAAGACTGACTTGTGTTTGAATGTAAATAAGTACAGATGCCAGTAAGGGAACAGATAGAGGAACTGTAGATAAGAGTTAATGGAATTTTCATGTGTCTTCATGAAGATTTTCTTTGCAGTTTAAAGGCTGTATGCCCCAAATGTCTTTTATTTTTAATACATTATAGTTAAAATATAACTATATCACTTTCCCCTTCACTTTCCTCATGCCACCCTCTCCCAAGTCTTCTCCCTCCAACTCCTTTCATGCTCCACACCTCACTTTCCAATTGTTAGCCTCTTCTACCCCAATTTTTATTGTTACATATATGTTTAAATATATACACAAATAAACACAACATACCAAGTATATTTTTTGTTGTTTGTGTGTACATGGTTTTAGTATTGACCTCTCTGTATTAAATAATGTTTTAGTTAGGGGTTTGTTGCTGTGAAGAGACACTATGACCAAGGGATCTCTTATTAAAAAAATTTTTTTCATTGGGGCTGACTTATAGTTTCAGAGGGTCACTCCATTATCATCATAGCAGGAAGCATAGCAGTCTGTAGGCAGACATGGTGCTAGAGAAGGAGCTGAGAGTTCTACATCATGATCCAAAAGCAGCCAAGAGGCTCTCCTCCACAGTTAGCCAGGAGAGTTTCATCTGCATTGGGCAGGACCTTGAGCACAAAGATTGCCTACACAGTGATACACTTCCTTAAACAAGGCCACACCTATTCCAACAAAACTACAACTCCTAATAGTGTCAGTTTCCCTAAGCTAAGCATATTCAAACCACCACAGATAACCAATAAGGATGCTCACCCTGAGAGGAGCTAACTCCTACTCAATCATTAGTCATCAGTTGCCTATTCCAGGGGTATAACCTCATGAGGTCCCCCTCCCCTTTTTGCATTAGCATGCCTATTGCTATTGGCATTGTTCCTATCTTGTTTATTCAGCCATGAGAGCCTGTTTCATAACAGACTTGCTAATGTTCTGGCTCTTACATTTTTCCCAGCCCTTCTTCTGTAGCCAGCCCATTTCATAATATTCCCTGATCCAACTATGTAGGAACTGTAATGTAGATGTGCCCATTGTGGCTGGGATCCCACAATCTATTGTTTGATGTATTTTTTCCACTGTGGTTCTCTGTAATGGTCTCCAATTACAGCAAAGAGAAGCTTCTTTGATGAGATACACTTACCTTTGGGTATAGGATAGGACTTAGAATGTAGTTCGAAATTATGCTGCCCTAGCAAAGTGTTGGTAATAAATTCTCTTTTAAGAGCCAAGAGTCATTAAAAATATTTTTATTGTCATTTTTTTATTTAATACTTTATTTACATTTCAAATGTTTTCCCCTTTCCAGGTCTCCCCTTTGGAAACCCCCTATGCCATTCCCCTTCCCCTGCCTCTATGAGGGTATTCACCCACCCACCCACCCCCTCCTCTCTTCTCTCCCTGGCATTCCCCTGTACTGGGGCATCTAATGCTCTCAGGTCCAAGGGCCTCTACTCCAACTGATGGTCAACAAGGTCCTCCTTAGCCACATATGTGGCCAGTACCATTGGTCCCTCCATATGCATTCTTAGGTTGGTGGTTCTTTGAGAATTTGTATTTGATCATATTTACTCCTTCCCCTAGCTCCTTCCAGATTCAGCCCCTTTCTTATTCATCCAACTTTATGTTTTTTATTTTTCTTATATACCTATCAAGTCCAATTGTGCAGCCAATATATCCTTAGAAGTGGATCCTACTCTGGAGCATAGTCTAGTCTACCAGAGTCCATACTCTTTAATAACTAGCTCTTTTTCCAAAGCTATGGATTTTTAAATAGTTCATTAGCTAAGTATAGGACTATGTGTCCATCTCCCCTTTCCGTAGTGGTATTTTATTTCATTTGATATTGATCAGATTTTTGTGTATGCTTTTACAACCCCTGTGAGTTCATATACATCTACCCTATTGTGCCTAGAAAACATTCTTTTAGTCTTTTTATAAGAACCACCTCTGGTCTTGAATAGTTTGGAGCCCTCCCATGTAGGGAAGAACATTCCATAATCTTTTATTCTCTGTACTTGGGCCAGTTATCACCTTTGTGTTAATCATCCTTTACTGTAAAAAAAAAAAAAAAAAAAAAAAAAGCAGCTTTTCTGACAATGGTTGAGAGTTGAGAGATGTACTAATCTATGGATATAGTGATAAGCAATCAGGTATCTATTTAGTACTATATCCAATTAACAGAATGATAGGAGTATCACTTAGGACCTTAATACTAAGCTTATATTTACAACTCCAACCACATCTGAATTTATTTTATATACAGGAGAAAGTAAGTGATGTAATAATATGAAAGGAAGTGTTTTAAGTTGTGTTGAAAGCAAGAAGAAGAGTGGTAAAAAGAGAGGTGGGTATGGTGCTATAGACACAGGAAATTTTGGTAAAATAGGTATTACAATAACTATAATCCTAGGAGAATCTCATGGTTGACAGTAATGCCAACCACAGGAAGGTACATGGAATAAAACTAGTGAACAGTTCATGAAGGAAACCTTGAGACAAACAGCAAGTTTTGCTGATGATGGCCACATATTCATGGAATATTTAGTAAATTAAAACCATTCCCAGAGGGGCCACAGATTCATTATCATGAATCTAGCCTATGCAAACACAAGCTGTCTAGAGGGCAATAACCTTTGTTGATGATTATTCATGTATGATATTGTTTTCTGGGTGATATAAGGACAGAAAGCCTAATTCAATTCTTCCAAGGCTGCTTCTATTGTTTTAATTTCTGGTGCACAAAAAGTTACTGAGAGTCAAATAATGCTTTCTTCCCTATGCAGTGCAAACCTGTGTTTGAATGGAACCTTCTTTAATCAGTACTGCTATTTAAAATCCAGCTCTTATCTCTTGCCTCTCTCTTACTTCTCTTACCTCTTCCCATTCCCTTCCCCCCTCTGTCCATGAGATCATGGCCAGCCTCTACTCCTCTACTTCTCTACTCTCTCCCTCTCTCTGCCTTTCTCTGCCTCTACTACCCTCTTAACTCTCCTTCCCATGCCCTAAATAAACTCTATTTCTATACTAAAAAAAAAATCCAAAGTTTTCAGATTCCTCATCTGTAAAATGAAAAAGATAAAAATACTATAAACCCATACTTGTGCATACCTAATAGAAAACTCTTTGTATAAGTGCTAAATTAGTTGGTGATAAGATAATTTACAAGTTAATAACCATTATAGAAATGACAGTGTGTGTGTAGCTTTATGCTGCCTTAAAATCTTCCCTTCTAGGTAGATGTGGGAAGCTGAGGTAACTCATTGGATGCTCAGGAGACTTAAAAGACTCATGAGGATCCTTCCCAGGATTACATAAGTAGGAAACAAATGTCATGGGAAAGGGGACTATGACTATATCGCTGATAAGTTTTGAACAGGGATGTTCACTGACACAGCTTCTATGAGTCCTACAAGGAATAAAAAAAAATATGGTTACCAATAAAGATTAAAGATTAGATCTGACCAGGGAAAACCTCTTATCATCTGAGTCATGAATGTCTTCACAGAGCAAATAGCCCAAATGACTCACTCTCACAGACAGTCTCAGTTACTGATATTTTCAAATATGCATGCAAATCAACTTCAAAGGCTAACCCAACTGATCAAATCACACAAAGGCTGTACAACACATAGACTGGACAGGCAACGCAGAGACTGGATAATACAGAGACTACAACACAGAGACTGAATAAGAAATGCTACAGCTAGCTGTTTTCAGACTAATCATTTTCCCCCTTGAACCCAAAACAGGAATTCTTTGCCTGAATTCAGCAGAAAGCAATTGTAAGAAGACCATTGTCCCAGTCCCTTAAATTGGAGTGGACAGTTTGGTCATTTGATGGTTTATGGTTGCTATTATCTTGTGTGGTAGGTTGCAATTGGTTGTGATCAGGGAGGAAATTGATATGAACTTCTAGTTTATGGTTCTTATAATTATTTCTATTATGTGAAGATTATTAATGTTAGAGAAAAAAGAATGTTTTTTAAAAGGGATATTAAATGTATATTTCAGGTTTCTTTGGAGACTCAGTTATGTCATGTGATGTTTTCCTGGAAGCTGTCTTATGAGAGGATGTTTTGCTGAAAACAGACATGTGTTTCTCTGGAAGCTGTCTTATTTAAGAACATATGATGTCTTGCTGGAGCAGATTCTTGAGACGGTACAAAATGTAGAAATAACTCCACAGACAGTGAGACAACATTCTTGCACTGGTTTGACTTGCAACACTTTGCTGGTCTTTGCTGATCTTCATTTGTCATGATTTTGTAGAGAAAAATTCACCAAAGAACTTTTTGTGGTATTCTGACTGCTTCTTGCATCTTCCATGGACTCATGTTAATTCTGGGGAGCCTCACGGTTTCTTCTGGATTAAACCACTACTACTGATTCATATTTGGTGTTTGCAAGTGGACTGGACTGCCGCTACTAATTCATGTTGCTGTTTTGGACTGGACTCCTGATATCCTGACAATAAAGATTGGAATTGCCCCAAAGCACTTCTTCTAAGCAGGTTCCCTGTTTTCTATTAACCTTTCTTTTCCTCTACCTCTGGTAGATAGGCTAGAAGAGAGTTGACACATTTAAAAACCCTTATTAAGATAGGGTGTTGTTTTTTTTTAAGCTAAGACTGCATATTTCCTACCTGTTATTGACTGTGTTTTTACACTGGCATCTAAGCATCTGGTATTGGGATGATTATAGGTCTAGGTGCTGATATCTGTTTTTGTGTCTGCTGGGTATGTTTTATTCCTTAGTTTCTGCTTTTTTTTTTTTTTTCTGGATAGTATGGTGGCTCTGTCCTGTCTGGTATGAAATTTTCTGTGGGTCTGTTTCCCTGGCCTGCTTAGGCATTCCAAGGGTATACCTTGGTGTTGCAGGTTGGGGTAATGGAATTAGTTGGGGGAAGAAAGTTGGAAAAGATCTGTGATCCCTTGCAGATGGGGTCAGAGAGAAAAAGAAGATTGGAGCAAATGTTCTGCTGTAGAGTGATGAGACTGGGGGTATTGGATCTGAAGAGCAGAAGGAGAGGTAAAGACCAAGAGTCAACCTACCTGTTTCCTGGGCAGGAGTGGTCCTTGGATTAGGAAGAAGTTAGCTGGGGCTAGGGGCTGGGGCAAATTAAAAAGTGACTGTAGAGAGGTTAGAAGAAGAAAGTCTGTAAGATCCACAGGAGATATTGACTAGAAGGTGGGTGTGGTGAGCAGGGAAGTCTGTCGCAGCTGTACTGCTACAGAGCTGAAGATGAGACTGGGGGATTGAATCTAAGGAAACAGGAGAGATGAAGATTTTCAGTCAGGCTACCTGGTTCCAATTTTCAAAAATTTTAAATTCAAATTTTATTGATCCTATAAATACAGTCAAAGAACAGACAACTTATGAAATGAGAGTTATAATGGGTAAGAAAACCACTCCACATATATCTATTCTAAAATTCCCAAAACAGTTGTGAGGGGTTATTTTTATGTGATGTAAGGCAAATAATTAGTTAAGTGGCTTCAGGTAACATTAATTTGTAGTATAGATTCAGTGAGGTAATTATTTCCCTATATGTTTCCGACTCTCACAACTGTCTCACCTTGGCATGGACCACGTTTCTCTGATTCTTCTAGACCTTACCAAGGACAGCACCACCAGAAGGAATCACAAAGCTGTCTGCAGAGAAAGAGGGTCCAGAATTTCTAGAGTGGGTGGAATAGATAGAGAAATATACTTCGTTTGTAATACCTGTTTAATTATAACCTTAAGGTGTATAACATATTCATGAAAATATTTTATTTAAAATTACTTCTAACAAAAGATATTCTCTGCCACCATAGACAAACACACACATGCACATACACACACACAATTAATAATAATAATAATAATAATAATAACAATAATAAAGCAGAAGTAATATTGTGTTTTATATTTTTCACAAAGGGTATTTCAATGTATTTAGAGAACACAAGAATTGATTTTGTTTTCCCTGGAATTTAGTATACATAAAAATTACCTAGACATTTAGAAATACATATATTATTAGCTTCCAGATTAAATACCTACTAATTCTAAATTTAAGAAATGTCACAGCACTTGACAAATCTCATAAAACATATTACCTTTATATTCACTTTTGTCTTCTTCAACCTGTGATGTCTATTGGATATCTATAGAAAAATATAATCTTAAAATGATGGAAAGGGAACTGACTGTGAAATTTGAGTGTGATTTTAAATTACTGTTCCATTAACATAATTGACTTCCTATCCAGTGCATTAAAGAAAAATCACTCTCACCAAATTGGAAAATAAAAGAAAGACTATGAAATGGAAAATTAAATCCAAATCAGTTAAAAGGAAAGAAATGTTTTCTTACTAGTTACAGATATATTGATGCTTTCTCTTCTCTGTTTTGTATAATTTAGAGGAATAAAGAGGCTGCCAAATGTTGTAGAGATTTAAATACCATTAAATTAACCCTAATAAAATGATAGAGAAACAGAAACTGATGGCCATAACTGAGAAATATGAAATGAACTATCTATCAATTTTGTCAACAAGCATATTAAATTTATGTGGATTAAAAAGAAATAAATGCAGAAAGTAGAAAAAAGAATACTCAGCTATATTAGAAGCCAACAGCCATTTTGGTAAAAAGCTGAAATCCCAAGGAAATGGTCCATTGTCTTTGTGAACCAAATGAATGACATTTATTTAAACTGAGTAGCTAAATTTAGAAAGTGTATTAAGATCATGAGACTTAGCAGTGGAAAGTCTCTCCGTTATTTATTTCAAACTCTTTAAAAATTATGAAAGTTTAATGTACTATGAAGAATGTTTCTGGATACAAATAAGTCAATTATAAACCATGGACCCAGAATCAGAAAGCTCTAACTGTTAATCTTGATTGGCAACTTGATTGGAATTAGAATTACCATGGTAACAATCATCTCAGTATGCCTGTTAAGGAGTTTCTAGATTAGATTTACTGTGGTAGAATGATCTATATTAAATATAAATGGCATCATCCCCTGGACTTAAACTTAGGTCATAAACTTCATGAAAAGATGAAAAAGACCTGGGACTTAGCATTCAACACTGTCTGCTTTGTGATTTTGTATACAATGTGATAAGCAGCCTTCCACTCTTACTGCCATGATTTTGGTGAACTATACTGACAATCTGTGAGCAAAACAATCACTACAACAAAATCAGTTCCTAATTCAAACTCCATTCTTCGAGTTTTTAATATGTGCAATTTTTCTAGTGCATATGAATTGAATCATGAGTTAATTGTTTACCATGGTCATTGTATAATAAAATAACAAAACAATAATAAAGAAAGCTATGTAAAACAGATAAGGCCTCATGACAAAGTGTTGAAATTTAGATTGTAAAAGAAATGAGTGTATATGTCCTATTTTTCTAAGAATATGTTTATAATATTTGCTTTTATTCTTTAACGTTAACACAATATCAGTTGAGACAATATCTGTAGGAATTATCACAGATAAGTTACAAGACAATTAAAAGTATGCATTCCTCAAAGGGCATTGCCACCTCTTCTGAAATATATAATACTTTTGCAATTGTATGTGGGATAGTTATGTTAAGTGGAATTATGACTTGGTTACTGTTTTCTTTTGGAAATTAAGTATGGCATAGATAGGTGTGGTTGTGTGTCAAGTTGACAAGGTATGAATTTGTGATGGCATTTGATGGTTATTAGCTTAATTGTATCTAGAGTCAACTAAAACCCAAGAGGAATGCCTAGACTTGGAAGGATCCACCCCAAATCTGTATCGTTTGAGTTTGGAAGACCCATTCTAAATCTTGGCAACATCTTCTGGTGGCAGTCCACATAAAAAAAAATATGAAAGAAGAAAGCTTTTGTTTTGCCTGCTTATATTCACTCTTATTAGTAAGTTCATCTATCCTGCTTCTGAAGCATTAATTTGCTGGTATTAGAAACCATTTCTTTGGGATCCTAACATAGACTGAAGACCAACTGAGACATTCAACCTTTCTGTCAGAGAACAGCCATTGTTGGACTAGACTGGATAACAGCCTGTAAGGCACTGTAATAAATCATATATATATATATATATATATATATATATATATATATATATATACACACATACACATATATACATATATATACACATATATATATACACATATATACTCAATATATTAGTTTTGTTATTTTAGAAAGCCCTGATTATTACAAATGGATATAACTAATACATAAGAATATGCCAGCACATCAATAAATTGGAAGAAAATATGATGGTTACATTAGTTTCCCCTGGAGAGCCTCTTAAACTTATTCCTGGTCTCATACCTAATATTTATCATTCATCTTGCTGCAGCAGTTGGAGAACCACTGTGCTAGACTGTAAGTTAAAATGTTTTATGTATGTTTTCCTCCATATTTAACTGCTTAAAATAGTATGCAGGCCAATTATTAAATCAATTTTGAGGGAGGCTGAATTTGAACTCACCATGAGGCTGAGGAAAATACTGAACTTCTAATCTTTTTGACTCAATACTCAAATGAAAGAAAAACAGGCATATGCTACTATGCCAGGTTTATGAAATATTAGTCATTCTAGCTGAGGGCTTCATCCATGCTACATCTTCAGATCTATTAAATCTTACTTTTTAAATAGCATTGACTCTGTGGACTTCTTTACTATACCCAGATTGGTACCATGTAGAATTGACTTAAACTGTAGTTCTTTCACTTAAGTTCCAAATCTGAAAATTCGACTTCATCAGGTGACCAAATAACATTATCCGCAATGTGAATACTTTATGTACGTAAAGGAAAGCATAAAAGGGTTTTTCTGCCATATTGTTATTTTTGTAAAGAATTATAAAATGTTTTCCTGTATTCAGTAACTTGTCTGCAAAATAAGGAAAATTATAACAATTTTATGTTTTCCTGAGTGGGTGTGTGTGTGTGTGTGTGTGTGTGTGTGTGTGTACAGCATACATGTCAAAGCCAATAAACAAATCATTGTAGCCAATGCCCAGACTGAATCCAGACCACCAAGCTTGATGACAAGTGCCTTTACTCATTGTGAAATCACAATGGTGCCCAGAGCTACTTTTCTTTTTGTCACAAACTCTCAAAATATGCAACATTGTTCCCTAATGCCATTTCTATTAATCCTATTTTAAAATAAATACAAACGCAAAAGAAAAAAAGGGTTTTGTGAAGAGCAAAGAACATGGATAAAGACCCCATGCTAACTTTGTAGATCTTGAAATTGTTGTTAGTTTAACACTAAGAATGAATTATTTCAGGAGTTCTGATACAGAGGCCTGCAGGAGGGGCAAGCCACAACCAGACAGAGTAAGATCAGCTAACATCAGAGTCAACAAGATGGCAAAAGGCAAGGGTAAGAACATAAAGAACAGAAACCAAGAGTACTCGGCACCATCAGAACCCAGCTCTCCCACCACAGCAAGCCTTGGATACCCCAACATACCAGAAAAGCAAAACTCAGATTTTAAATCATTTCTCATGACGATGATAGAAGACGAGAAGAAAGAAATGAATAACACCATTAAAGAAATACAAGAGAACAGAAGAATAAACAACTAGAAGCCTTTCAAGAGGAAATACAAAAATCCATTAAAGAATTACAGGAAAACTCAATCAAACAGGCAGAATTTCAAGAAAACAAAATCAAACAGACAAAGGAAATGCACAAAACTATCCAGGAGCTAAAAATAGAAATAGAAACAATAAAGAAATCACAAAGGGAAACAACCTTGGAGCTAGAAAACCTAGGAAAGAGATCAGGAACCATTGATGTAAGCATCACCAACAGAATAGAACAAATAGAAAAGAGAATCTCAGGAGCAGAAGATACCATAGATAACATCGACACAGCAGTAAAAGAAAATGCAAAATGCAAAAAGCTTCTAACCCAAAA
>JAPYYD010003491.1:0-14088 GCA_028551405.1 Uromys caudimaculatus | reverse complement strand
GCCAGGTTTCCTATTGCATAGTTCCTATTTTCTCCATATATTTGGGAAAAAATTGGTAACATACCTTAGATAAGTATTGTTGTTCTTCCCCTCCCCCGCCCTGCACCCAATGCTGGATTCTCAGCCAAATGCTAGTGATGTCCTCTCTGTTCAAAAGCTTCAATCGTCTTTATTTTATTAAATGTTATTATTACATTTAAAAAAAAAAAAAAAAAAAAAAAAAAAAAAAAAAAAAGAATTGACAAATGGGACCTCATAAAACTGCAAAGCTTCTGTAAGGCAAAGGACACAGTCAATAGGACAAAACGGCAACCAAGAGATTGGAAAAAGATCTTTACCAATCCTATGTCCGATAGAGGGCTAATATCCAATATAAACAAAGAACTCAAGAAGTTAGACTCCAAAAAACCAAATAACCCCATCAAAAACTGGGGAACAGAGCTAAACAGAGAATTCTCAACTGAAGAAACTCATAGGGCTGAGAAGCACCTAAAGAAATGTTCAACATTCTTAGTCATCAGGGAAATGCAAATCAAAACAACCCTGAGATTCCACCTCACACCAGTCAGAATGGTTAAGATCAAAAACTGCAGTGATAGCAGATGCTGGTGATGATGTAGAAAAAAAGGAGCACTCCTCCATTGCTGGTGGGATTGCAAGCTGGTACAACCACTCTGGAATTCTGTCTGGCTGATACTCAGAAAATTGGACATAGTACTACCTGAGGACCCAGCTATACCACTCCTTGGCATATACCCAGAAGATGCTCCAACATGTAATAAGAACACATGCTCTACTATGTTCATAGCAATCTTATTTATAAGAAGCTGGAAACAACAAAGAGGAATGGATGCAGAAAATGTGGTACATTTACACAATGGAATACTACTCAGCTATTAAAAACAGTGACTTCATGAAATTTGCAGGCAAATGGATGGAACTTGAAAATATCATCCTGAGATGATATTTTCTCAATCACAAAAGAACACACAGTGTATATATTCACTGATTAGTGGATATTAGCCCAAAAGTTTGGAATACCCAAGATTCAATTCACAGACCATATGAAGCCTAAGAAAAAGGAAGACCAAAATGTGGATGCTTCAGTGCTTCTTAGAAGGGTGAACAAAATACTCACAAGAGGAAATATGGAGACAAAGTGTGGAGCAGAGACTGAAGGAAAGGTCACCCAGAAACTGCCCCACTTGGAGGTACATTCCATATACAGCCACCAAACCCAGATGCTATTGTGGATGCTGGGAAGTGCTTGATGATGAGAGCCTGATATGGCTGTCTCCTGAGAGGCTCTGCCAGAATCTGACAAATACAGAGGTGGATGCTCACAGCCAATCATTGGACTGAGTGTGGGGTTCACCAGTGGAGGAGTTGGAGAAGAGACTGAAAGAGCTGAGGGGGTTTACAGTCCTATGGAGGGAGCAACAGTGTCAACTGGCCAGACCCCCAGGAGTTCTTGGTGACTGGACCACCAACCAAAGAATACACATGAGGGACCCATGGTGCTGGACGCCTGTGTGACAGAGGATGGCCTTGTTAGATATAAGTGGGAGGAGAGGCCCTTGGACCTGAGGTTGTTCAATGCCCCAGGGGAATGCCAGGCTGGGAAGACGGGTGTGGGTGGGTGGCTGGGGGAGCACCCTCATAGAGGCAGGGGGGAGGGGATATAAGAGGGAGTTTTCCGAAGTGGAGACCTGGTAAGGGGAAAACATTTGAAATGTAAAGAAAATATCCAATAAAAATAAATAAATAAAAGAAGATATGAAAAAAAGTAAAGACTAGTGTAAAAACTAGAAAACATATTTGCTTAAAAAATGAAAAATTCAAACAGGTTAAATGGCCTTTCTCTTTTAACAGTTACATCTTATTTATTTCTACTTTACTCACTTGAGTATTATGTACTCTAAAATATATTCTATACTATGTGTTCTATAATAGAACACAAACACCGCTCAACTTTGTTCAAAAGCATTGCTGTTTTCTTTGCTCAACTTTGTTCAATAGCATTGCTCTTTTCTTTGGAATAAGTGAAGCCTAGAGTCCAGGAACCATTTCTTGCTGTGTGCTGCTTTTATAGATTCATTTGCTCCAGCTTGACTGCCAGATTGAAACTCTAAACAGACTACACTGCCAAGCTCCAAAGCACATAAACCTCTGTGAGATTCTTGGAAACTGAAGGCACCACAAACTCAGGGTATCCAGCATTTGTACATTTTAGCTAAGCCCTCCAATTCTCCTTTCTTCACAAGAGGCTAAGTAACCACCCTCTGAATAAGCCATTTTAAGGCAACGATGAAACTTCACTGAGATCTATCAAGACAAAGTGCAAGCCTCCAGGATGGCCATGAAAAATTCACTCATATGGGAGTCAGAAGACCCAAGTAGGGGCTGTGGATATGTTAAGAATGAGACAAACACATAGGCTGAGTCCAGAACCACAAACTGGGATTTCCGGAAAAAGAAAAGGAAAAAAGAAAACAAACATGTTTGAGGGGTTGGGAAGATATCTCAGTCAGTAAGATCCTTGCTACATGAAAACCCAAATTTGATCACTAAAGTCTAAACAAATAAAAACCCCACAAAACCAAAACAGAAATCCTGTCATGCTGGCTCATACTTCTAATCCCAGACCTGGGGAGGTAGAGACTACCATATACCTGGGGCTTGTATAGCAGAATCAAAAAACCCAGGCCAATGAGAAATTCTATATTTAAAAAAATGGGAAGAAGGTGCAGATGGCTTCAGAGGAATGTCACCTGAGGATAGAAGGACACACAAAGACATGTGCAGGCAAATTCATATTCCATGCAAGCAAATACACACAAAGAAAAAGAGAAAGCATCACTGAACATTCATTACTGTAGAACATTCTTTCAAAGTCGCATCAACACTCTTGTGTACCCCTTTTAGTCACTGAAAACATTTGATTTTTTGGATAACACTTTCTTGCTTGATGAAGTCAATGAAGCAATATGGACGTGTACATCTTTTGTTATCCGAAGAAATACCCAGTATCCCTCCCATACCCTCCAATTACATTCATACATTGTGACTGTTAACACTGGTCAACTACAATTCAGATTCTGATCTCAAATGAGATTCACAAAATCCTATCCAGTGAATTTGGAGCCTTCTTTATGCAAAAGTATATAAGTACCTGTGCCCGAGGTCAAAGTTGAAGTTAGCAGTAGCTATGACTGAGCTGTCCTGGAAATCTCTGACTCAGTCTAGCTTTCTTCATACCATTGCTGAAGCAGTAGTCAAAAAGACACAAGCCAAGTACATAGATGTTTTTTTTTTCTTCTTACAAACACATGGAATCATAGAAAGCATGAGATCTGAGAAAATTAGCTCTATAGGAACACTACCAAATTCTTAGAGAATGCCGGGCAGTGGTGGCACACGTCTTTAATCCCAGCACTTGGTAGGCAGAGGCAGGCGGATTTCTGAGTTTGAGGCCAGCCTGGTCTACAGAGTGAGTTCCAAGACAGCCTGGGCTACACAGAGAAACCCTGTCTTGAAAAAAAAAAAAAATCTTAGAGAATGTCACGCTGGTTCCAGAAGGTAGGAAAAATGAACATTTTATTCTAACTCAGAAAGCCTAACTTGTATGTTATTGCTCCAAATAATATATCCATAATTTTCATAGAGGGTTGCCATATGCCTAGGTTTCCTGCTCTGAGAGGCAAGTAAATCAAACCCACAGGAGTTTAATGAGGGCCTCAGCTTTTTCTCTCACTAGCAAAGTGTATCTTCAGGGGACTGTAGATGTGACTCTAATGTAAAGTCCGAGGCTATTGTGAAGGAAGCCCTGGGTTTGATTCCCTAGCACCACACCAATACTTGAGAAAGTGGAGGCAGGAGGATTCTTAGCTAAATACAGAGTTTGTAGCCAGCCTTGTGCTACACAAGACCCTGAATTTTTTTAAAAAAAAATATGTGTTCTTGATTATTTCCAAGCATAGCCTCTTTGTCAAGACACTGAGTCTTCATTTCCTTCTGTGAGATGGTTCTTGAAGGCAGATCAATATGCCAGCTCGGCCAGCTCCTAAAAACACCAGTCTCTCCCTCATACCATATGTATCTAAATGTCCATGAAAAGCCAGTAAGAAAAAGCCTGAACACAAAATGGAGTTGTCAGGACTATTGGAAGGTTGCAGCTTTCCAGAACTCCCTTACCCCCTTTCTCCCCTTTCCTTCTCTTCCCCACATGGGTTGGCTACTGCAACTTGAGATTCATGGTTATTCCTGTCTGCTCTCTGCATGAGGTGAGGGGAAGAGGGGAGTAGAGACTGCCAGGCACTGGATTGATGGTGTGTGGAAGCCCAGAGCCAGAGCTGCTGGAAGCTCTGTGCTTTCCCATGAGGATCCCACATAATACACTTTCCAGATTTCTGGGCTGCTGTCCAACCACACACTTCTGTGCATTCAGCTCTCCCTTCATGAGGAAGGTGCTGAGGGGAGAGCAGAGGTGAGGGGCTATGTGTGTGCTTCTTTGCTTGTTTTTTGCTTTAATAAATGTGTTCAGCATATGTGACTTTAAGCAGGAGACAGGCAGAGGAAGACAGTGTGATGAGCTCCTTCCAGCAAAACCCCCCTTTCCCCTTCTGGGTGGGTCATTAAAACTGGAGAAGAGCCAGACTAAAAGGGTGATACATCTTCAAGGTGACAGGTGTGAGGAGGATTATATGAGTGCTGCGAAAAATACCATTGAAAACATCTATTCCAGTGTCCAGCTCCCTGGCATGAACAATTATTCTTTTGAGTCTTGACTCATTGCCTTTATCTAAAAACCAAGCACTCCTTCTATGCTTCCTTTCAGAGTTCTAGAAGGCACTGCAGCTGGAGGAGACTCTCCAAGCTACAGGACTGAGCTGTGTTTTGAGGGTCTTAGCTTTTCTAACATTTCCTTGTGGGGAATTCCTTTCTCTTTTCCTAAATTCTGTAAATAAAGGCTCAACTTGGAGCTAGAGAGATGGCTTTGTCAGGTAAAGTGCTTATTGCACATACCTGTGATGAATGAAATCAGATCCCCAACACCCAAGTTAAATCAATTATGCGGACATGCATCTATAACCAGTACTGGGAAATGTTCGAAGGTGGCAGAAAACAAATAGATCATGCAGTACTTTGGTCAGCCAACCTAGAGGAATCAACGAGCTCCAAGTTCATGAGAAAATATGTTTCAACAAAATAAGAAGAAAGTGATTCCGAAAATCATACAATATTGAACCCTAGCTTCTGTGCTGTATAGTCATGCATGGAAGAATGTTTTGGCACACACATGTGTGTACACCTACATGTACATACATACATACACATACTACAAAAACCTAATATACAAAAGACCAAAAGAAGAGAAAAAGTTGAAGGAGTAGCATAGCATCATTTGTGCTCAGATATCACTGGGGTATGTATACTTAAACAGAACTACAAAGAAATTATAAGATTAGGGGTGTGTGTGTGTGTGTGTGTGTGTGTGTGTGTGTGTGTGTGTGCGCGCGTGCGTGTGTGTGTGTCTGCATGCCCCCAACAAACCACGGTCTTCTACCTCAAAGAATTTTACTTAGCATGTGATATTTTGTTTGTTTGTTTGTTTGTTTATTTTATTGTGTTTTGTGACATATGAAACAAGAAGGACTTTGGATGCAAGATGAGTTGGTTGGAACTGTCCAAGATCAGTTTTTAAGATTCTTAACTATTCAGGAGGCTTACTCATCAATCTTTTCAAATTTGAACTAGATGTACTTCTAGAAGGAAGTGTTTGAACATTAGAAAATAGTGAAGTAAAAAAGAAAGATTATACTTTGTAAAACTTAGATGATATTTGCAATAAGTATAGTGCCAATTTCATCTTTCTAAAGGAGAACTCTAAAACAATTCCAAATTCTAGGGAAAACAAAAGTATGTCCAAGAAACATAAAATCTAAATGTGGCTCATTTGAACAATTGCCAGACAATAAAAACAGAGAAATACTATTTTCCCTGAGGTTAGAAAAATCAGGTTTTTGCACATGGTATTAATGTTAAAACTCCTGAATTTGGTAGTAGTGAATATACTCATAGCATACCACTTAGTCTGTTGGGTAACAACAGCCACCTGTACAGAATAATGTATGTGGCCTCAATAGTGAAAATTTGAAGTAAAAAACAAAGAACCTAGTTTCAGTTGTAAAACAGAAATGGAAGGTGACAGAATTTTGGAGGTAGAATTTGAATAGAGGCCCAGAGTACACTCCAGAAGTTAATCTCATCTTAAATAAACACAAGTCAAAAGATGCAATGGAATGTTGACATATTAAAGTTTTAAGGTACAATTGGTAGTTATAATGGGGATTCTGTAAGAACTGAAATCAGTCACACGACAGTCAAAATGTAGCAATAGAGAAAGAGTTGAAGAGTTGAAAGGTTCTTGGCTATTAAAAATAGAATATGATAATTGTAAGTGCAGGTGACAAAATACTGAAAACATAATTGTCTTAGTCAGGGTTTCTATTCCAGCACAAACATCATGATCAAGATGCAAGTTGGGGAGGAAAGGGTTTATTGAGCTTACACTTCCATGCTGCTGTTCATCACAAAAGGAAGTCAGGACTGGAACTCAAGCAGGTCAAGGAGCAGGAGCTGATGCAGAAGCCATGGAGGAATGCTGCTTACTAGCTTGCTTCTTCTCCTGGCTTGCTCAGCCTGCTTTCTCATAGAACCCAAGACTACCAGCCCACAGATGGTACCACTCACAAGGGGCCCTCCCCCCTTGATCACTAATTGAGAAAATGCCTTACTGCTGGATCTCATGGAGGCATCTTCTCAACTGAAACTCCTTTCTCTGTGATAACTTCAGCTTGTGTCAAGTTGACACACAAAACTAGCCAGTACAATAATCATATCTAAGAATTTATTCCTTTGTTTGTGGAAAGTATGTTCCTTAGTATGCATATGTATTCTTTCATGATGTATGAGTAAACAGAGACTAGAAACTGACAGAGTGTTCACCTGATCACTTGTCATGTTACATTTTTAGGAAATCTCATTGAACATAGAAATCACTGATTGGGTTATACTGGTTTGTCAGCAAGCCTTAAGAATCCTCTGTCTCCATCCCCATGCCTGTATTCTTATGGGAATCCAAGCATAGAACTTCATGCCTTCATAGCAGGCACCTTATCAAATAAGCCATCTACTCATCCCCAGAATCTATTCTTTACAGAAAGAAAAGGAAAGAAGAGACTTGCTCACTCAGCACCTTTTCCTAATTGCACATTTTTTAGAGTTCATAGCATAAATTCTTTTCTAATGAAATATAAGTGTAAACAGAGCAGAAGTGTTTCTATATATTTAAAAATTTACTTTCTCTGATGACTAAGGATGTTGAATATTTAAGTGCTTCTCAGCCATTTGAGATTCCTCAGTTGAGAATTCTCTGTTTAGCTCTCTACCCCATTTTTTAACAGGGTTCTTTGGTTCTCTGGAGTCTAATTTCTTGAGTTCTTTGTATATTTTGTATGTTAGCCCTCTATCGGATGTAGAGTTGGTAAAGATCATTTCCCAATCTGTGGGTTGCCACTTTGTCCTATTGACAGTGTCCTTTGCCTTATAGAAGCTTAGCAATTTTATGAGGTCTCATTTGTCAATTGTTGATCTTAGAGCATAAGCCATTGGTGTTTTGTTCATGAAATTTTTTCCCTATACCAATGTGTTTGAGGTTCTTTTTCACTATCTCTTCTATTAGATTCATCATATCTGGTTTTATGTGGAGGTAGGTCCTAGATCCACTTGGACTTGAGCTTTGTACAAGGAGATAAGAATGGATCAGTTTGCATTCTTCTACATGTTGACTGCCAGTTGAATCAGCACCATTTGATGAAAATGCTGTCTTTTTTCCAGTGGATGGTTTTGGCTCCTTTGTCAAAGATCAAGTGACCATAAGTGTGTGGGTTCATTTCTTGGTCTTCAATTCTATTCCATTGATCTACCTGCCTGTCTCTGTACCAATATCATGCTGTTTTTATCACTATTTCTCTGTAGTATAGTTTGAGGTCAGAAATAGTGATTCCCTCAGAAGTTCTTTTATTGTGAAGAATGGTTTTTGATATCCTCGGTTTTTTGTTTTTCCAGATAAATTTGAGAATTGCTCTTTCTATCTATGTGAGGAATTGAGTTGGAATTTTGATGGGGATTGCACTGAATCTGTAGATTGCTTTTGGTAAGATGGCCATTTTTACTATGTTAATCCTGCTGATTCAAGAACATGTGAAATCTTTCCATCTTCTGAAGTCTTCTTCAATTTCTTTCTTCAGAGACTTGAATTACTTGTCATACTTGCTTTCACTTGCTTGGTTAGAGTCACATCAAGATATTTCATATTATTTGTGACTATTGTAAATGGTGTCATTTCCCTAATTTCTTTCTCAGCCCATTTATCCTTTGAGTAAAGGAAAGCTACTGATTTGAGTTAATTTTGTATCCAACCAGTTTGCTGAAGTTGTTTATCAGCTGTATGAGTTCTCTCATGGGTTGTTGAGGGTCACTTATGTATACTATTATATCATCTGCAAATAGTGATATCTTAACTTCCTCCTTTCCAATTTGTCCTTTCAGTGTGACCCAGTGGTTTTTTCTCCATCTCCCATTCATCTCAGACATACACCATCTCACACATACCAGCACATGCAAGCAAACAAACACAGATATGGAACAGAATATTTATTTAGCCATGTGAAATTAGTCACAAGAAATTTTCTCAGCTACTTAGTTTTATTTTTGCTCCTGTCAGCTTTATAGCTGTGAATCATCTATAGAACCATACCTAATAAATATTCCAGTGACTTCTTTCTCACTGTGGATTCCTTTCCATTTTAATGACTCCAAAGAGAATCAGTGGGCTTTTTAATAAAAATTCAATTCAATATTTTAGTCACCCTATTAAGGACATACACACAAAATAAAACCCATCACAAAATGTATTTCTTTTAGTTATACTTTCTTTTTTCTCTAAATGTTTTTTGTCTCCTGACTAGTACAGCCAGGTTTAGTTTTTCTTTTAATTTCCCAAGGCATGTGAGGGAAAAATCTAATCCCACTGCTGGAAAGGAATGCAAATCCCTAGTTCACAGGGACAAATAAATGCATTGGTTCCACAATCACTTTCTATATATAAACAGCATATTACACACACACACACACACACACACACACACACACACACACACACTCCAGGCTATTTGGGCTTGTCTTGAAGGATTTCTCTTTTTTTCCCTTGGCTAAATCTGACTTACATTTGAGGTTTGTTGACTTAATTCTTAAGCACTGTCGATTTTCAAAAGCATTTTGTTCACATTTTATTATGAAGTGTTCTTTTTCAGACTTATTTAGACATTATTTTAATTCTTTTGGTTACTTAGCTCAATGTTCTAATAGTTGTCTAGCAGAAAAAAAGAGTCGTTCATTCTCTAGTCTGGTCTTTAGATTTTTTCCTGCTTTTGAAAGTGAGTAGTGAGCAGAATTCCCTGAAATCTTCATGTACCTTCCATGCCTTTACCAGGTGTCTCCTAAAGAATTGCAGGCAATTAATGGATGCTCAGAATGGGAGAAATTGTCTTCCCCAGAGAAGTATACACCTATTGGCTATCCTAAAGGTCAGCTCTGAAAATATACAAGCTATGTTCCTGCCCCATGGCACAGGGTGTCAGGTGCCACAACGAAGACTAATATGTGATGGAGAAGTAGGAAACAGAAGAAAATGGTGTGTGTACTATGAGAGAGGCAGAACTGGGGATGTGATGGTGGTGACAGGTGAGTGAGAGGGCTGAGGTCAAAAAGATATCATTGTCCAACAGAGTGGGTGGGATGCCTTGAGTTTATGCAGGTGCACACTCAGTCCCAGAACCTGCCACTTGGCCAGAAGATTCCCCTGGATTTAGGCAACAACAAAGGCCTGAGATGAAAAAAGTTTGACTGTCTGGATTGGACCTTCTCAAAGGACTTCATTGTCCATGATGGCACTGAAGACCATGTTGGTGTCATGGTCCGTGCTTCTGCCGAAGGCCAGGATGAAGCCTTAGATCCATGTAAGTGCATGCAGTCTGTGCTGGTGACTGATGTCTTGGTATTATCCTGGGGGTTAGAGTGTGGTGACATGGATGTGGATGGATGGGTCATATATAGACAACTGAGACCATGTTGACATCCACAGTCTGTGCAGCAGCTGAAAGTCATGAGTTTGTGAGTGACCCTGAATCAACAAGGGGCATTGTTGATATTGCAGCCTGTGCTACCAAAAAGCCCATTGAGATGTCCAAGTCTGCGGTTGGGCAGCCATTTGGAGCCATGTTGATGCCCTTGGGAGCTGGAGCACTGACCCCACCCATCTCTGCTCAGAGGGCTCTACTCAGGTGATGGTTTCTTGTGTGGATGCAAGTGGAGACTCATCTTCCCTTCAAGACTGGCAAACAAGGAATCTGACCATGCTTGAGTAAGTATATGTACGATACAAAATGGACTTGTTTTTTCTTCTTTTGGTGGTGGTGGGGGACTCAGGAGATAGGTGGGACATGGGAAGACTGAAAGTTGAGTGCAATTGGAGTGCATGATGTTAGATTCCCAAAGAATCAATAAAAATAACACACAGAAATTATATTATATAGACTGAATAGGATATAGATGTGTATATATATATATATAGATATACATATCTATATATATTTATGAAACAACAATCAATGAAAAAGAGGCCTTTAATATGAAAGAAAACAAAGTGAAGTATATGTAGGGATTTACAATAATTATATTTTATATAAAAATGCCATTAATTATATTTTAGTCACAAAAATAAAATTATAAAAGACACAGAGAGAGAGACAGAGACAGAGACAGAGAAAGAGAGAGTCTTTCTTACTGTCCTAACTCTCTGGGTTCAGAAGGTTGATTTTTAAATAGATTTAAATACAGTGTCATGATTTGAAATATGATGTCATGATTATGTTTCAGTAGTAAATGACTTAACAAATATTAAACCTGAATTCATGTAGATTTTGAACCCCTTTGTTTTTTCTCCCTTACATTTTTAACTTGATAATTATTTTTAAAACTATCAATCATTTCTCTACACTCATTTAATTGTCAACATTATACCTCATTGTAGAGGATCTTAGGGTTATTTTATTTATTTACATTTCAAATGTTCCCTCCCCTTTCCAGTTTCCCCTCTGGAAACCCCATATCCCATCCTCCCTCCCCCTGCTTCTACAAGGGTATTTCCGCACCCACCCACTCCTGCCTCACCACCCTACCTTTTCCCGACATTAGACCATCAAGTCTCCAAAGGAACAAGGATCTTCCCTCGCACTGAAGCCAAATAAGGCCATCCTCTGCTACATAAGCAGCTAGAGCCATGGGTTTCTCCATGTGTACTCTTTGGTTGGTGGTTTAGTCCCTGGGAGCTCTGAGGGGTCTGGTTTGCAGATAATGTGCTTCTTCCTATGGGGTTGCAAACATCTTCAGCTCCTTCAGCCCTTTTCTAACTCCTCCATTGTGGTCCCCATGCTCAGTATGATGGTTGGCTGCAAACATCCACAGCTGTATTGGTTAGGCTCAGGCAGAGCCTCTCAGGGGACAGTCATGTCAGGCTCCTATCAGTAAGTGCTTCTTGGCATCAGTAATCTTGTCTGGGTTTGGTGTCTGCAGATGAGATGGATCCCTAGGTGGGGCAGTCTCTGGATGGCCTTTTTTCAGTGTCTGCTCCACTCTTTGTCCCTAAATTTCCTTTAAACAGGAGCAATTCTGGTTTCATATTTTTGAGATGAGGGACCACATCCCTCAACTGGGGACTATGCCTACTCTCTGGATATGGTCTCTACATGTTCCTTCTCCCCTTTGTTGGAGATTTCAGCTACTACCATCCCAGTTAGGTCCTGGGAGCCTTTTGCTTTTCTGGCATCTGGGACTTAATAGTGACTACCCCTAGATTCTGAACCCCCACTGCTACACACCTTCATTCAATTTTCTGTCACTCTGCACTTCTCTCCAATCTCCTTCCACATCGGATCCTGCCCTTCTTCTCCCCTCCCCTTCCTCCCTCCATCCCAAGTTCCTCCATCTTTCTACCTCCCATGGTTATTGTGGTCTCCCTTCTCAGTAGGACTGAAGCATCCACACTTTGGTCTTCCTTCTTCTTGAGTTTCATATGGTCTGTGAGTTGTATCTTGGGTATTCCTAGCATTTTCCATAATATTCACTGAGTACATACCACGTGTATTCTTTTGTGACTGGGTTACCTCACTCAGGATGATATTTTCTAGTTCCATCCATTTGCCTGCAAATTTCATGAAGTCATTGTTTTTAATAGTTGTATAAATGTGCCACATTTTCTGTATCCATTCATTTGCTGAAGGACATCTGGGTTCTTTGCAGCTTCAGGCTATTATAAATAAGGTTGCTATGAACATAGTGGAGCATGTGTCCTTATTATGTGTTGGAGCATCTTTAGGGTATAAGCCCAGGAGTGCTGTAGCTGGATCTTCAGGTAGTACTATGTCCAATTTTTGGAGGAACTGCCAGACTTAGTTCCAGAGTGGTTGTACCAGCTTGCAATCCCACCAGCAATGGTGGAGTGTTTCTCTTTCTCCACATCCTCTCAACCATATGTTGTCACCTAAGTTTTTGATCTTAGCCATTCTGACTGGTGTGAGGTGGAATCTCAGGGTTGTTTGGATTTGCATTTCCCCGACGACTAAGAATGTTCAACATTTCTTTAGGTGCTTTTTGGTCATCTGAAGTTCCTCAATTGAGAATTTGTTGTTTAGCTCTGTACCCCATTTTTATTAGGGTTATTTGGTTCTCTGGAGTCTAACTTCTTGAGTTCTTTGTATATTTTGGATATTAGCCATCTATTGGATAAATCTATTGGTAAAGATGTTTTTTCCCATTCTGTAGGCTGTCATTTTATCCTGTTGACAGTGTACTAGCCTTGCAGAAGCTTTTCAGTTTTGAGATCCCATTTGTCTATAGTTGATCTTAGAGCCTGAGCCACTGTTCTGTTAAGGAAATTTTCCCCTGAACTCATGTGCTTGAGGTTCTTTCCCACTTTCACTTCTATTAGATTCAGTGTATCTGGTTTTATGTGGAGGTCCTTGATCCACTTGGACTTGAGCTTTGTAAAAGAAGATAAGAATGGATCGATTTGGGATACCTCTGCCTGGGCCACCAGGAGTCCGTAGCCAACAAGCGCCGGAGAAAGCTACCCTCCCAGAACTTGGAAAAGCCGTGAGTGGGGTTAAGGGGAGCAACACCTCTCACCCAGACCCGCCCAGATCTGCCAAGACTCAGGGCCTGAGAACCCGGGGACAGAAAAACTCTGAACCTTCCAGTTTCCACCTGTGGGTAGAGACCTCTGCCTGGGCCACCAAGAGTGTGTAGCCAATGAGCACCGGAGAAAGCTACCCTCCCAGGAGATTGGAAAAGCCGTGAGTGGGGTTAAGGGGAGCAACACCTCTCACCCAGACCCACCCAGATCCACCGGGATACAGGGCCAGAGAACATGGGGCCAGGAAACATCTGAACCTTCCAGTTTCATCTGTGTGTGGAGACCTCTGCCTGGGCCACCAGGGGCCTGTGCCTGGGGACCTCAGCCTGGGCCACAAGGCTCCAGGAGAGAGCGAGTATCCCAGGAGTGCTGAGACACCTTTGAGCAGAGGCAAAACCACCACTTCTGTTCAAACTCACTGAATCAAGAGGGATCCTTGCAGAGCCATCAGGACATAGGAACCAAGGGACAGCTGGGGACAAGATCCTTCTGATTTCTTCCTGCACCCTAGAGCGGACCCTGTGCGACAGCTCTCCAAACCCAAACACCTCTCAGAGAGAGCTGGTCTTCAAGGAGTACTGACACAGAGGCCTGCAGGAGGGGCAAGCCACAACCAGACAGAGTAAGATCAGCTAACATCAGAGTTAACAAGATGGCAAAAGGCAAGGGTAAGAATATAAAAGAACAGAAACCAAGAGTACTTGGCACCTTCAGAACCCAGCTCTCCCACCACAGCAAGCCCTGGATAACCTAACACACCAGAAAAGCAAGAC
>JAPYYD010003490.1:0-14090 GCA_028551405.1 Uromys caudimaculatus | reverse complement strand
CCACCAGGGAGAAAGGAGAGGACTTTGGGCCTGAGGGTGCTAGGGGCACCAGTAAAAGGGAATGTCAAGGTGGGAATATGGGAATGGGTGGGCGGGTAGGTGGGAGAAGGAATTCCCTCACAGAGGCGGGGAGGGGGAGGGGACACGGGGTTTCTAAAGAAAAGGGGAATCATCGGAAATGTAAATAAAATATCAAAAAATAAATAAAAAAAAAAAAAAAAAAAAGAATTGGATCTCAGCAAAGCTGTTTCTGGGAGAAAGTGCTTCTCATTAGGAGTATTGAGACTCTAATATTTTTTAAACAGGAGCTCATGTGACCTAAGGTGACCTTGAACTTGATATATAGATAAGAATAAACTTGACTTTCTGGTGCTCTTGCCTCTGCCACCCAAGGGGTAGGAGTGCAGACAACACTGTCACCTGCAGTTTCATACAGCACTGTGGACAGAACACGAGGCAGCTGAGCTGCATCCTCAGTCCCAGCCTCTAAATATCTGACAAATATAACACATATGTTGGAAGCCACTATCCATCAAATTCACAACCAGTAATTGTCCAAAACTTTCTGACCACTGGCCTGTGTTTGTGGGCTGCAGGATTTCGGGTTGCAAGAGGTGTTGCTTTTATTTATTTTTTTTTTTAAATCATTGCTAATGGACACAGGGTCACTGAGACCCACAACTAGAAACCTGCTGGTAGCTCAGGTAACAGCCTGACTCTCTGGTCACTTTAGAAGAGTGGGAAGATCATCAGCCTCCGAAAGTAACACTAGACCATTTGAAAGCCTGCCAGTGACATTGTAAAGAGTTATCATTGAGGAAACACATCTAAATGTATCAGCGCCTTAGGTGACCCCACTGCCTCCCTCGACTCGAAAGCTCTTGTTCTGAGTCCCCAAACCAAAGCAAAGAGAAAAGGAAGAAACAGAAGGGAATTAGTTTCGCCCGAGGCGCGATGTTGACTGTTGTGAAGGTTCATGGTGGGAGCATGGTTTTGGCACTGACAAATGGAGACTCAGAACAAACCCTGGTACCAAGGGGAAAGAAATCAAGTTAAAGGAAGACAGCTCGTGTGGACAGAACATTAACTATCTGCTTCTACCAGCCCCGTTCCTTCAGTGCCTTGATTAATTTCTCCCTAAATGTCCTGCTGAGCTGAACTGTATACTTCCTGCCTGTGACTTTGACTAAATGCTTGCTCAGGGGCCCCTCAGTCCTGATATACACATCCTTACTCTTTTGCCATTTTACCCACAAGTCTAGAGCCAGCGCACACAACAGCACAGAGGGTCTCCTGTGAATCTGAAGCACCGCGACTTGACCTTCCTTCCACCTCTCCGCACTTCTCCAGCTCACTGAAGATGAGCCCAAGATTATAGGTAGTCAACATGACAAGAACAGAGTGCTAATACGGGAGGGCTTGGGAGGAAAGAGCTAGATACTGGAGATGGTGAGGAATTAAAGGCCAGCAAGGTGGACAGGGAAGGGAGGGAGGCTGTGTGCCCTCTCTGTTTCTGAACTCAAAGAGTGAAAGCAAAGGCTTACGCGGCCCAAAGGACAGTGCTTTTTATTTATTTATTTTATATTACATTTATGTATTCTTGTGTGTGTGTGTGTGTGTGAGAGAGAGAGAGAGACAGAGAGAGAGAGAGAGAGAGAGAGAGAGAGAGAGAGAGAGAGAGAGAGAGAGAGCGAGCCAGCGCCTGTGCCATACATGCCTCAGTGTAGGGATCAGAGGATAGGTTAGGAGTCAGTTCTCTCCTTCCACCATGTGGGTCTCTGAAATCAAACTCAGACCATCATACTTGATGGCAAGTGACTTTATTTGCTGAGCTGTCTTGGTGGCCCCAACACACAGCTTTACGTTTTCCCTGGATATGTGCACCAAGGAACCCTTAGACCTGCCTTTGAAAGCAATGGATACATTCAGATGTACACCATAACATGTCAAAACTGAGGGACCGGAGGGTCTGGGGTCAGCTGCAGTCTGTCTGCTTCTCGAGTCTTTCCTCCAGTGCTCACAAAGTGCTCAGTTCTCCAAGTTGGCCCTCAGGGCCCCCATATGTCTGGAAATGAACTCAAGCTGGACTACAGGATTTCTGGTATATAGGTAGAAGCCACATTCCTCAGAGACTTGTGAAACTGGTTTTCTATCAAGGAGTCCTATTCTCTGCTACTGATTTTCTTCACAATCCACTCATTTCTCTGCCCTGTGCTCCCTCACTCCTATGGAGCTACCTAGCTATTCTCTTATCCCCACTGCTGTCTTCCCTACAATGGGCAGTGTCTAGTCTGCTTTCTTTTCTCTCTGCTCTGGACTCTTTCAAATGCCTCTAGATATTTTCTCTCTCTTACCCACAATAAAAACCTTACCCCTGGGGCTGGAGAGATTGCTCAGCAGTTAAGAGCACCTGTTGTCTTCCAGAGATCCTGAGTTCAATTCCCAACAACCACATGGTGGCTCACAACCATCTTTAATGGAATGTGATCTCTTTCTGGCATGCAGGTATACATGTAGACAGAGCACTGATATGCATAAATAAATAAATCCTTTTTAAAAAAAAAAGCCTTGCCCACAGCCTCCTCTTAATCTGGTAAGAGTTTATATTTTAATGAGGAATACTGTCCTTTTCAGAATAATCAGTGTAATGCTGGGCTTGCAACACAATGAGTAAGGTACCCCAGCCCAACAGGCATGCGTGACATGTACTCACTGATAGGTTGATATTAGCCAAAAAGTACTCATGATACACCCAACAGATTCAAAGAAGTTAACCAAGGAGAAAGACCCAAGTGAGGATGTTTAAATCCCTCTTAGAAGGGGGAACGAAATAGTCATGGGAGGCAGAGGGAGGGAGGGACCTGGGTGGGAGAGGGGAGAGGGAGGGGCTTAGGGGGGCAGGATCAGGTATGGGAAGAGAGACAGGAGAGAGACCCAGAGGGCCAGGAGAATGAATGGGAATATGCAGCTGCTGGGGCTTAGGGGTGGGGGATGTGGCGGGGGACAATCTCTAAGAAGTCCCAGAGACCTGAGATAGGGAGGCTCCCAGGACTCAATGTGGGGGACCTTAGCCAAAATGCCCAACAGTGGGGATATGGAACCTGAAGAAACCACCTCCAGGAACCAGACAGGATCCCAAGTGGAAGGATGGGGACACCACCCCACCTATAAAAGTATACAACCCAAAATTGCTCCTGTCTAAAAGAAATGCAGGGACAATAATGGAGCAGAGACTGAAGGAATGGCCAACCGGTGATTGGCCCAACTTGGGATCCATCCCACAGGCAGGCACCAATCCCTGACACTGACTAATGCTATGTGTGCTTGCAGACAGAGCCCAGCATGGCTGTCCTCTGAGAGCTCTACCCAGCAACTCCCTGAGACAGATGCAGATACCCACAGCCAAGCATGGGGTGGAGGTCAGGGAACCCTATGAAAGTTAGGGCAAGAACTGAAGGAAATGAAGGAGATGGCAACCCTACAGTAAGACCAACAGAGTCAACTAACCTGGACCTGGGAGCTCCCAGAGACTGAGCCACGAACCAAAGAGCATATGTGGGCTGGCCTGAGCCCCTCCACCCCTGCACATATGTAGTGGGGGACTGCCTTGTCTGGCCTCAGTGGGAGAGGATGTGCCTAATCCTGTAGAGACTTGATGCTCTGGGGGGGGAGGGAATGGGGGGAGGGGAAGAACTCTGAGAGGAGGGACTGGGAGGGGAGGCAGCATTTGGGATGTATATAAATAAAATAATTAATTTTAAAAACCATAGTTTGGCTTGAACATGTGCTGGCATGTCTGTGCTCCACACCATTTATGACCAAAAGCCCAGAGGAAAATCCAGGTGGACCTGTCCTCATCTCACGGCATCTCATATCTCTCCTTCCTTCTAGGACCTGAAAATGTAGGAAGTGACTGAGTGGTCACACAGCTTGGCTGTGCAGCGTAAGCAGAGTAATTGCAGAATAATCCTATAATTACACTAAAACTTTCCTTGGTCCCTCTTCCCTGTTTCTCCCTAGAAAGAAACCTAATAAGAGTACTGAGAAAGGAAGACAGTGCCTCGTTTTCTCCTCTGTGACCCCCCCCTTCTTACATATCTATGCACAAGTCCCACAAACTAAACAATGAAACTGCTGATAAAATGGCTGGTGGCTGGTGCTGTTGTTTGCCAAACTGGCAAGCACTCGACCTCAGTAAACAGTCAAGTCCATGTCTCTTCCCCAGCAGACTGAAGCATTCCATTGAAGCATTTAAAACATTTGAAACATCCTGATTAAAACACCCTGAAGGTTTACAAGAAGGAGAAATAACCTTGTGGAAAAGCAGGAAGGAATGTGTCAGAAATTCTCTCTGAGGCAGCCTGCTCCCAAAATTCCCTGAGAGCCATGAGGGAAACAGAAATTTTTTTTTATCAAACCATATGAGGGGCTGACCTTTGATCAAATGTTACTTCCCAGCTTTCACAAAAAAAATTTTTTTCATGAAAAAGAAGTATTCTGGACACTATGGACATGAAACCTTAAGTTCCAACAACCTAGAAGGAGCCAGAGGTCAAACTGCCTAGACAGACAGGCAGATGATTCCTTCCACTTTGAAGCTGAGAGGTCTCAGAAACTCCTGAAGACTGTAAGGAAGAAGGAGCTGGATTGGCATCCGGCTTAACCCACTCTGTCCTGTCTTTACAGATCCAGTCTTGAATGGTTAGCTTTGCTCCCACACGTGTAAGTGATTGGGGTGGAGACCAGCACATTGGTGACGTGAGCAGCCTCAAGCATCTAATTTGCTAAGCACATCAATTTCTCCTGATTTCCCTCCTTTAAAATCCATTCAGCAGACCAAGAGCAGAACCTGTCTGTAAGGGGACCTTTAGCACAACGCCTAGGCAAGCGCTGGTTCAGAGTGTTTAGGAGGACACAGTGCTTTCCCCCCATGACGTCACACCCTGGTTATTCCCCCCTGAATTGATGTACACGCTTAAAGACAATGTTTCTTACACCCAGGAGGCATTAAACATGGGTTTGTGGAATGGAAGAAAGTGTCACAGCATTGAGTGATTTGAGAAGGGTAAAGCAAATAGTGCTCACCATTGATCTTCAAAGACAAAGCTTTACTGGATACGATCCATTTTTAAGTCGCAGAAGCAACACAAGATTATGCTTAAGGATGTAGACTTTAGGACCTATAACTTGATGCAAATCCCTGAGAAGCCATACTGACTTCTTTACCTTTGGTTTGTTAATGTCTCATGAGACTTCAGTTTCTATCTCTTTAGATTAAAAAAAAAAAAAGGCATCTATTTCATAAGATAACTGATATAAAGAATTTAGATGCAGGAGATATTAAGTAAATGACCAAGGACAAATGGTTTTCCATTTTTATGAGGGCTTGCATAGAAAAACAAACTCAGTTCTTAGCACGTCTTCTGGGTCATGCCTTTGTTTGCCTTTGTGTGTTTTCTATCAGACAACACAAAGGACTCTTCTTTTGATTTGCATTCTTACTGGCACTGACCTAAGCTTGTAAGTCAGACACTGCATGTCACATAAGGTGGTGTCTCTCTATGGAGAAGCCTGTGCCAGTCCAAGAGAAAGGTCATGTCAAGGTCAATTCCTTCTTGGCCAATAAGCAAGAGCTAAAATAACTAGCTCCTGACTATTGGTTTATCTGTGCCACCAACTTTCATATGCAAAGTTCTCAGTTCCTTTCATATGCACTCCAAAAGATATGAGATGCCATAAAAGAATCTTTCAGCGTATAATAACGGGTTTCTTCAAATAGCCTTAGGCTTTTTTCTTCTCTGTATCTACTAAATATAAGAAGTCAGAAAGAAAGCAAGGAAATGGAGTCTGAACTTATAGATAGAGATCTAGGCCTACAGCTCTCCCTGAAATATTTATTTCATTACTTATTCTTGGAAGCTTGTTAGTCTAGTGTCTTGAAAGTAAGTAATGCATAATTTAAAAGTCCAGATGAGGTGATCTTCCAAAGGCCAGCATCAGTCATAGAGAAATAGGAAAGGCATTCCGTTCAATGTACTTCCTTGATTTTAAACCAAGAGAGTGAAAACCCTCCACAGCTGGTCTGACTCCAACTGTCCTGACTTCTTGTCATACTTTTATTGGCCATTGAAAATGTCACAGTACAAGAACTTTATAGGCATTGCAGAGATCCTTGAAGTCACTGCAGTATTGATGAGCATTTAAAAATTAGTCACAGCTGGGGCTGGAGAGATGGCTCAGCAGTTAAGAGCACTGGCTGGTCTTCCAAAGGTCCTGAGTTCAATTCCCAGTAATCACATATAATAGGATCTGATGCCCTCTTCTGGTGTGTCTGAAGACAGTGTACGCATATATACTTTTTAAAAATCACAGCTTAAAATTCATATAAATATTCTTACGTGTAATAACTCATTACTCTGATCTTACCTTCTATATATTTATCCAAGCATATTAGTACATGCCTCTGACCCTGACACCCAGGAGGCTGAGCAAAAGAAGTCTAGATGTAAATCCAGCCTGGGCTACATACTGAGACCTCACCTAACTGAAGTAAAGAAAAAGTGTGGAAACAGTCTAGCAATGTATAAAACATAAAATACTATCTTGAGAAAGTAATTCTGGCATAAACACTCCCCACTGGCTAGCGTCTCCTGACATAAACAAGAAAAGGAATGATTTATTTTGGCTCAGATTTCAAAAGGTTTGGTTCACTGTCATTAGTTCCTGTCTTCTGAAGTTTCTACAACTTTCTCCCAAACACTACTAGTAGCTGTAGACCAGTCCCTCAACATTGACCCTTTGGACAATGGTTCTCAATCTGTGGGTCGCTACCCCTTTGGGAGTTGAACAACCCTTTCATGGGGCTTACCTATCAAATATTGTGCATATCAGATATTTACATTATGATTCATAACAGAAGCAAAGTTACAGTTATAAAATAGCAATAAGCATAATTTTATGGTTAGGATCACCACAACATGACGAGCTGTTAGAAGGTAGCAGCATTAGGAAGCTTAGGAACCAGTCCCTTTGGGATGAATTGCATGCCATTAATACATTCGACATGTCTGCCAAAGATTTTTGTTACTGCTCGCTTGCTTGTGTGTGCTTGTGTGCTTGTCTACATGCACGTGTGTTTAGCAGCTTTGTTGAAATATCACTTACACAATGAAAGGCTTACTCTTGGAAAAGTGTACAATAGAGCTTTGCCACTAGCACTACCGTCTAATTCCAGAACACTTTGTTACCTTAAAGAAACTATTTTCCCCAAGAATGTCTTAACTGTTATGCGCCCCCCTTGTATTTTCATGAGAATTTCAAATCCATCTTCTCCATTCCTGGAAGGCAGCATCTCATGCTTTTATGTGACTAGTCATGTTGGTGGAGCGTAGGCAACATCACGACCTTAGCAATGCTAAGGTATCCATGAACATGGGATGTAGCCATGCTTTCAGGAGTTTATTCTTCCTGTCCACCACGAGGGTGGCAGGGGAAGAACTCAAGCTATCAGTCTTGATAGTAAGTGCTTTGCCCACGGAGTCAGCTGACTGGCTCTGCATGCGTTTAGGGCTGTCTTATCTTCCTTCAAGAATGTTTCGTAGAGGTAAGCTTTATGCTTCTTTTATTAAACTTACTCCTGTTGATTTACTTTTGAAAGCTTTGCAAGTGTGGTTTTATTTCAGCACTCTTCAATGCTGGTGTATAAAAATACAGCTGATTATTTTATTATTTTATACTTTTGGTCCTTCTGACTTAATTGGCTAGATATAATGTGTGCGGTTCCCTTGTGGTCTCTGTATTAAAGAGCATGTGATAGGTGAATAGAGATGATTTTCGTATTTTACTTTATAATATCTTTTATTCTTTTTTAACTTTTAATTGATTCTTTGTGAATTTCACACCATGCACCCCAATACTACTCATCTCCCCATTCTTTTATATCTGCCCTCCATCCTTGCAACCTCCCTTCAAAGAATATTAAAAACAAACAAAACAACAACAACAAAATATCTGCATGGAAACTGTAATGTGCCACAACTATACCCTTTTGTCCACACATCTTTATTTGCAAATGTTCATTGCACTGAGTCCTTGGTCTAGTGCAAGGCCTCTGGCCCCTCCTACTCCATCAGTCCTGGCTGGATCCTCACTAGGTCTCCTCTCAGCTATCCTGTTGTTGCCCTTTGTCATGGAGATCTTACAGCCTTGCATCTGAAGAACTGGCCCCTTCATAAACTCCTGCAGTTCACAGATTGGGTAGGTGTTGGGGTGGGCCAACTTAGAGCCCTGGATCTGGGCCTGGGTGGGGGTGGAGGCTGAGATGGTGGACCCATCAGCTCTCCTGCACCCGTGCCGCCAGGACCAGCTCTCCCATCTTGCCCCGGTGAGGGACGGGACTAGCTCTCCTGCTCCCATGACCTCAGAGAAAACTTACATTGATTTTTATATGTTAAATCAACATTCCATCCCTGGGATAAATTGCATTCAATTGTGGTATATAATACTTTTTATAGGTTTCTGGATTTGGTTTGCCTCACACTTTATTAGGGACTTTTGTATTGGTAAATAAATGATACTGGTCTTGATATTTTTTCTTTGTCATACCCATCTGGTTGTGGAATTAATGTAATACCGACTGCATAAAATGACTTGAGAAGGACTCCCCCCCTTTTTTTTTAACATTATAAAATGTTAGAAAGAATTGTTCCTTGAATATTTGGTAGATTTCCCCTTGAAACCACATGCCTTTTTTTTTTTTTTTTTTTTTTTTTTTTTTTTTTTTTTTTTTTTTTTTTTTTTGAGACAGGGTTTCTCTGTGTAGCCCTGGCTGTCCTGGAACTCACTCTGTAGACGAGGCTGGCTTCGAACTCACCACATGCCTTCTTAATGGAATTTTTTGAGTCTTTGCCTATTTAAGGATGTCTAAGTAAACTTTCTAACTGTTTTTGAGGAAGTTTTCATATGCATCTCTCCAGACATCCATCCATCTCCTCTAAGCTGTCTAATTTGTTGGCCCACAGCTCTTGATACTGTTCAAAGACACTTGCTTTTATTTCTCTTAGAGGGGGACTGATGACACGTTTATCCCTGGTATGGGAATTGGTGTCCTCTATCTTTTTCCTCCCATTTTGAATCTCAGTGGCATATTGACTTAGAGTCTTTTGAGTATACATCCAAGACTGATGTAGCTCTACTGTACCTGATCACATAATAATTCTACTCTGGGCTGGAGGGAGAATCTCCATACTGATTTCTACAGTGCCTGCTCACACTTAGTCGCCATTGGCCTTCCTCCCCCATATCCACACCAGCTTTTGTTCTAATTTGATTTCTTGATGATAATCAATCTGGCTGGGGTGAGGCGGAATTTGAAGGCAGTCCTAATTTACATTTTTCTAATGGCTAGAGATGTTGAGCACGTTCCCAAAAATTTACTCATTGGCCATTTTTATTATTATTTATTATCTCTTTTATTTGTTGAATAATTGGGGGATTGAGTATCTAATTTTTAATGTGTATGTCTCTGTGTATATATTTGCATATATGTGTGCTATGTACATGCAGATGCCCACAGAAAGCAAAAGAGAGTACCAGACCCCTTGGAACTGGAGCTAAATGTGGTTGTGATCTGGAAACCAAACCTGGGTTGTCTGCAAGAGATGTAAGTGTTTGGTGATCCCTCTCTCCAGCACCACTAACTATTTTCTCTTTCAAGATGATACCTGGCCTCTACCCTCTGAATCACAAAGCATAACAAAATTGTCTTTCTGCCATTGACCTGTCATCTGAAAGGATTACTGCCTAACCAAACCTGTTACTGTATTTGAGGCTTGTGAGGGCTGCAGACTTGTTCTGAGGGCGAGACCGTCCACTTTCAGTGGCTAACCCTTTGGAAGTGGTCTCTGTTCTCTCCCACCAGGGAACTGCTCTACTGAGGCCCTGTTCTGCTTCTCTGCATTAAATATCTTTTTTCTTTTTTTGTGCGCATAAGTGTGTGTATGTGTGTTTTTCTGTGCACATGTGTGGGTGTATGTGGAAGCCAGAGGTCAACATCAACTATCTTCCTCATAACTTTCCATTTTATTTTTTAAGATTTGTTTTATACATATAACTGTCCTTTACCGACTTCGCCAGACCTCTGCACTATTCTTTTCCAATAGGCTTTTACCTTCTTTCATGTATTTTTGAAGTTCTCTATTTAATATTTAGAATAAAGCCTATTTTTTTCTTAATCTGATTTTCTTCCTCACCCACTCACAGATTGACAGCCTCTGGTCTACCTTCTTACACACATTCTCCTGTATCCATTATTAAAAGTATAATTTAAAGTCTCCAGGAATCATAGTTTAATTGTAAACCTACTCTTTTTGTTCCTGTGGTTTTTGTTTTATATATTCTGGAACTCTCTTGTTAGATGTACACATATTTGCAACTATTGTATGGTTATGATGTATTGGCCACTTATTTTTTTTTAATGCTCTTCTTTGTCTCTAGTAACATTTTTTGTTATGAATGTTTTTATATTAATCATTGATATTCTGTGTGGCCATTCCAGGGCTCTTTTGATTCTTCTTCCTCTTTTTCTTCTTCTTCCTCTTTTTCTTCTTCTTCCTCTTTTTCTTCTTCTTCCTCTTTTTCTTCTTCTTCCTCTTTTTCTTCTTCTTCCTCTTTTTCTTCTTCTTCCTCTTCTCCTTCTTCTTCTTCCTCTTCTCCTTCTTCTTCTTCTTCTTCTTCTTCTTCTTCTTCTTCTTCTTCTTCTTCTTCTTCTTCTTCTTCTTCTTCTTCTTCTTCTTCTTCTTCTTCTTCTTCTTGACATATTTTTCCATCCCATTACTTTCAGTCCACTCATGTGTTTTGATGTAACATTTGTCTCCTACAGAGAACATACATTTTGAGTCATATTTTTAAAACATACTCTACAAGTTTGTTGTGTGTATATGCCAGTGGGATGGAACCCAGGGACTTGTACATGCTAGGAAGCAAACCACTCAGCAACACAAACAGTTTTAGACTCTTTAATTGGAATACTCAATCCAATTATACTTAGTATAACTAATAGTAATGTAGATATTATCTCTGCCATTTTGCTATTTACTTGCCATGTCTCATTTCTCTTTCTTCTTGGTATACTTAATTACTTGCTTTTATTTTAAATGGGTCCCCTTTACTGTATCATTTTAATTTTCTTGTCATTTCTTACATATGCCTACATACATGTATGTGTATAGAGGTCAGAAGTCAACTTGAGACACTATCTTCCTTGATTTTAGACAGATTAAATCACTGGCCTTGAACTTGCAAAGTAAGCTAGGCTAGCTAGCCAATAAGCCTTAGTAATCCACCTATCTCTCCCTCCCCAGCTTTGGGGTTATAAGCACATGGCCATGCCTGAGCTCTTGAGTTATGGTGATGAAGTTCAGGTCCTCATGTTTACACAGAAAACATTTGTTTTCCAAGGGCTTTCTTCAGTCCTCTCATTGTTTCTTTTGTGGTGGGCCTTCGGCTTGTTTTCTTACTGTTTGGTTCAGAAATTATGATTAATATCACTTATAAAAATGTAGCTTGAAGTAATACCAATTTAATTTTAATATTATTCAATATTATTATTATTATATAGCTCAGTTCCTTTCCTACATGTTATTATAACAATAAAATAACGTCTTTGCATATTATATAGTGATCAATGTTGATCATGATGATTTTCCAAATTATTTTTTAAAGCAGAAGAACATTTTTACAAACAACAAAAAATGTATTCATCTCCCAGGAGTGTGGACAAGCCTGTGATCAGGGGGTAAGGCCAGTACCTCTGTTCAGAGGGACCTGCCCAAAACCTCCAGGACACAGGGACCTACAAACAGCCTGGGACAGCAGACTTCTGGCCTCCTTCTGCGGCCAGGGACCCCAGTCTGTGCCACAGAGCTCCTTAATCAAATGGCGCAGGGAGAAGGCTAGCATCCAGGGAGTGTGGACAAGCCCGTGAGTGGAGGTAAGACAGGCACCACTGCTCAGTGGGACCCACCCAGAATCTGCAGAACACTGGGACAAAGGAACAGCCTGGGACAGGAGCCTTGTGGTTTACGCCTGTGGTCTGTGCCACGTGGCCCATACACAAATAGCGCACGGAAAGAGCTACCCTCCCAGGAGTATGGACAAGCCTATGTTCAGGGGTAAGGCCAGCACCTCTGCTTAGAGAGATGTGCCCAGAACCCTCAGGACACAGGGACTGAGGAGTGGCCTTCTGGTTTCCTTCTGAGGCCAGGGAGCTGATCCCGTGACACAGAGCTCCATACTCAGTGCCAGGAGAGAGCTGGTCTCTCAGGAGTGCCAACACACCTTTGAGCACAGGAAGACCACCACTTCTGTTCAAATTCCTCAATCAAGAGGGATCCTCGCAGAGCCATGAGGACACAGGAATCAAGGAACAGCTGGGGAAAGGAACCTTCTGATTTCTGTCTTCACCCCAGAGCTGACCCTGTACCACAGCTCTCCAAACCCAAATTCCTCTCAGAGAGAGCTGCTCTCCAAGGAGTACTGATGAAAAGGCTTGCAGGAGGGACAAGCCACAGTCAGAGAGAGCAAGACCAGCTAACACCAGAGATAACCAGATGGGGAAAGGAAATGGCAAGAATATAAGGAACAGAAACCAAGGCAACTTGGCATCATCAGAACCCATTTCTACCACCACAGCAAGCCCTGGATACTCCAATACACCGGAAAAGGAAGACTCAGATTTAAAATCACTTCTCCTGATGATGATAGAAGACTTTAAGAAGGAAGTAAATAACTCCCTTAAAGAAATACAAGAGAACACAGGTAAACAGCTAGAAGCCCTTAAAGAGGAAATACAGGAAAACACAATCAAAGAGGCAAAGGAAATGAACAAAACCATCCAGGATCTAAAAATGAAAATAGAAACAATAAAGAAATCACAAAGGGAGACAACCTGGAAGTTAGAAAACCTAGGGAAGACATCAGGAGTCATAGACGCAAGCATCACCGACAGAATACACGAGATAGAAGAGAGAACCTCAGGTGCAGAAGATACACAACAGTCAAAGAAAATGCAAAATGCAAAAAGCTCCTAACCCAAAACATCCATGAAATCCAGGACATAATGAGAAGACCAAACCTAAGGATAATAGGTATAGAAGAGAGTGAAGATTCCCAACTTAAAGGGCCAGTAAATATCTTAAATAAAATCATAGAAGACAACTTCCCTAACCTAAAGAAAGGGATGAACATAAATATTCAAGAAGCCTACAGAACTCTAAATAGATTGGGCCAGAAAAGAAATTCCTACTGTCACATAATAGTCAAAACACCAAATGCACAAAACAAGGAAAGAATATTAAAAGCAGTAAGGAGAAAAAGGTCAAGTCACATATAAAGGAAGACCTATCAGAATTACACCAGACTTCTCACCAGAGACTATGAAAGCTAGAAGATTCTGGACAGATCTCATACAGACCCTAAGAGAACACAAGTGCCAGCCCAGGCTGCTATACCCAACAAAACTCTCAATTACCATAGATGGTGAAACCAAGATATTCTGTGACAAAACCAAATTTATACAGTATCTTCCTACAAACCAAGCCCTACAAAGGATAATAGATGGAAAATGCCAACAGAAGGAGGAAAACTACACCCTAGAAAAAGCAAGAAAGTAATCTTTCAACAAACCCAAAAGAAGATAGCCACACAAACATAAAAATAACATCAAAAATAACAGGAAGCAAAAATCACTATTCCTTAATATCTCTTAACATCAATGGACTCAATTCCCCCAAAAAAGACATAGACTGACAGACTGGATCCATAACCAGGACCTGCATACAGGAAACCCACCTCCATGATAAAGACAAACACTACCTCAGAGTAAAGGGCTGAAAAACAATTTTCCAGGCAAATGGTCACAAGAAACAGGCTGGAGTAGCCATTCTAATATTGGATAAAATCAACTTTCAACCGGAAGTCATCAAAAAAGATAAGGAAGGACACTTCATCCTCATCAAAGGAAAAATCTACCAGGAAGAGCTCTCAATTCTGAACATCTATGCTCCAAATGCAAGGGCACCCACATTCATAAA
>JAPYYD010003489.1:0-14094 GCA_028551405.1 Uromys caudimaculatus | reverse complement strand
TCCTAGGTTTTCTAACTCCAGGGTTGTCTCCCTTTGTGATTTCTTTATTGTTTCTATTTCTATTTTTAGTTCCTGGATGGTTTTGTTCATTTCCTTTGTCTATTTGATTGTGTTTTCCTGTAATTCTTTAATGGATTTTTGTGTTTCCTCTTTAAGGGCTTCTAGCTGTTTACCTGTGTTCTCTTGTATTTCTTTAAGGGAGTTATTTATGTCCTTCTTAAAGTCTTCTATCATCATCTTAAGAACTGATTTTAAATCTGAGTCTTGCTTTTCTGGTGTGTTGGGATATCCAGGGCTTGCTGTGGTGGGAGAGCTGGGTTCTGGTGATGCTAAGTAGCCTTGGTTTCTGTTCCTTATGTTCTTGCCCTTGCCTTTTGCCTTCTCATTAACTCTGATGTTAGCTGGTCTTACTCTGTCTGGCTGTGGCTTGTCCCTCCTCCAGGACTCTGTATCAATACTCCTTGAAGACCAGCTCTCTCTGAGAGGTGTTTGGGTTTGGAGAGCTGTGGCACAGGGTCAGCTCTGGGGTGCAGCCAAAAACCAGAAGGATCTTGTTCCCAGCTATCCCTTGGTTCCTGTGTCCTGATGGCTCTGCAAGGGTCCCTCTTGATCCAGTGAGTTTGAACGGAAGTGGTGGTTTTGCCTATGCTCGAAGGTGTGTCAGCACTCCTGGGATACCAGCTCTCTCCTGGAGCCCTGTGGCCCAGGCTTAGGTCCCCAGGTCCTGGTGAGCAGTGGTGCTCGTCTTATCCCCACTCACGGCTTTTCCATGATCCTGGGAGGGTGACTTTCTCCCGGTGCTGCTTGGCTATGGAACCCTGGTGGCCCAGGCAGAGGTCTCCTGCCACAGATGGAGACAGGAAGGTTCCTATGCCCGACTTTACCTCAGTCCCAGTGTCCAGCAGGTTCCAGGTCGGTCCCGGTGAGCAGTGGTGCTTGTCTTAACCCCACCCACGGCTTTTCCATGCTCCTGGGAGGGTAGCTTTCTCCTGGTGCTACTTGGCTATGGAACCCTGGAAGTTCTTGAGTTTTGTTCATTTATCAAAGAACTATCTTTTTGTTTTGTTGATTTCCTCAAATATTTCTAATCGATTCTTTTGTTTTACTCTAAAATTTGTTAGATTAATCATGGTATCAGGATGAATTTATCCACATATTTAAGGAACAAACTATATCAGTTTTATACAATCTTTAATAGAAAGCCAAAGCAGCCATAATATTTGATTTCATTATCTGAAGCCAATATTACTCTAATCCCAAACCAAAGACAATACAAGAAAAGAGAATTGTAGGTCAGTAGCTCCCACAGATACAAATGCAAAAATCCTAACAAAGTGTTAGTGGATTGGATTAAACCATATATAAAATGAATTATACACTATGATCAAGTGGATCAATACTTAGAGACCAGTTTAACTGATTACATCAACAGGGGAAAGGAGAAAAAAGGTGGCCATACCAATATATGCATTTGTAAAGATTTTGACAAAATTTAATGTGTATTTGTGATAAAAGGCTCTCAGCAAACTTGGAATTAAATGAGGCTTCCCTGATTTAATAAAGAGGGCCTTTAAAAGGAAAGAAAGAAAAAGAAAGGAAACAACCTTACAGCTAACATGACACAGCCATGAGAAACTGTGTCCCCTGGTTCCATAAACAAGGCACGGTCTCCCCCTCAATATTCCCGATAACATCCCAGTGCTAGCTGATGCAATAACGTTTGAAAAGGGGGAGCGGGGGAGAGGAGCTGGAGACAGGTGGGCTTGGGGATGTCAGAAGCAAGAGGATCGGCTCAAGGTTCAGGCTGCGAATCTAAACAGGGGCTGCCCCACTGTTAGTGCAGCTGTGGACGGAAACTGTCACGGCCACTCCAACAGTCAGTCTGTCAGCCTCTCACAGAGCCACACAGAGCCACGCATGAGATCTAGCGACTGTGCTTCTGTGTGAGTTCAGGTTTATGATCACACATCAACCTGCACACAGAAGTTCACAGTGGCCAGAAAGTGGAAGCAAAGAGAGGACTTTCAGTCGGTGAACAGATAAACAATAAAACATTACCAAATAGTGAGAGGAAATGAGCTGCCAGGTTATAATTAGTGTATGGATGCTCTGTGTGTGTAGAGGAGTGTGTGTGTATGAGGTGTGTGTGTATGAGGTGTGTGCGTGTGTGAGGTGTGTGTGTGTATGAGGTGTGTGTGTTTGTGTGTGTGTATGAGGCGTGTGTGTGTGTATGAGGTGTGTGTGTGTGTGTATGAGGTGTGTGTGTGTGTGTATGAGGCGTGTGTGTGTGTATGAGGTGTGTGTGTATGTGTGCGTGTATGAGGCGTGTGTGCGTGTATGAGGTGTGTGTGTGTATGAGGTGTGTGTGTGTGTGTTTGTGTGTGTGTATGAGGTGTGTGTGTGTGTTTGTGTGTGTGTATGAGGTGTGTGTGTGTGTGTATGAGGTGTGTGTGTGTGTATGAGGTGTGTGTGTATGAGAGTTTTTTGTGTGTGTATGAGTGTGTGTGTGTGTGTGTGTGTGTGTGTGTGTGTGTGTGGTGTGTGTGTGTGTGTGTGTAGTACACCAGTGCCATGGCATACATGTGGAGGCCAGAGGACAACTCTATAGAGTTGGTTCTCCCTTTCACCTTTACGTGGGCTCTGGGGAACAAAGTCAGGTTGCCAGCTTTGTGCAGCAAGAGATTTTACCCACTGAGCCATCTTACCAGCTCCCCATTTTTTGTTTAAATTAAATAAATTTATTTAATTTAAGCTTAAGCCACAAATACATGTATACATACATATATATATATGTATATGTATATATATGTGTGTGTGTATATACTATATGTATCTATTTTTGTGTGTATAAGTGTATACACACATATGTCTATGTATGTAAAATAAGTCTGAAGGTTATATACTGTATGAATCCAGCTACATAACATCTAAAATAATCCAGGAAAGAAAGTATTTTATTGGCACATTCTATCAACCTTTCAAGGTTCATATCAAACTGATTTTACACAAATCTTTTCAGTGAACAGAAGTAGCAGGGAGACTCCTCCATCCAGTTCACTGTACAGGATAGCCATACACAGAATTCTGTGTGTGCCATGTTAAGCAAGGCATAGGGAATGCCATCTAAGGACTAACCTCATTCCCAAGCAGTGCTGCTCCTAGCTATCCTAAGAGCCTCCAGATCATGTTAGACTAGCCTGTCCCCTTCCTTTAAACCCCAATTTGGGATGTTAATTGCTATTGCATAGAATTTAGAGGCTAATTATAGAGTCCTGACATTTTTATGATGTCTTCCTCAGGAACACAGCAAAGCTTGTGTTTGTGTGTGTGTGTCTCAATAGTATGCTACCCCTCCCCCAGTTTGTATGTTGCAATCTTAACCTTCTGGGCCAAGGATAAAGGAAGCAGAGCTTTTTATGGGAGATCACATTGAGAAAGCTTAGGAATGAGTTCGTCCTTTTGAAGCAGATCCAGGGTGATCATTGTCGTTTCCACCATGTGAGAATACACAGAAATCAACAAGAAGGTGTGTATGAGCAAGGACACAGGCTCAACCGGACACTGCATATGTTCTCCCCAACGTCTTGGCATTCTCAAGTTCTACAACTGGGAAGAATAAACCCCTGTGGTTTATAAACTACTCCATATGTGCTATTTTGTCAGCACAATCCCAATGAACTAAGACAAACACTAACAAAAGAATTTTTTTTTTTTTAAGATTTATTTATTTATTTCATGTATGTGAGTACACTGTTGCTGTCTTCAGACACACCAGAGGAGGGCATTGGATCCCTATCACAGATGGTTGTGAGCCACCATGTGGTTGCCCGGAATTGAACTCAGGACCTCTGGGAGAGCAGTCAGTGCTCTTAACCGCTGAGCCATCTCTCCAGCCCTAACAAAAGAATCTTTAAACAGTACCATCAAGCCAAATCTTTTGAAAACATTGTATTTTATTATTGCTTTGTTTTATTGATACAGAATCTCCCTCACTGGGTAGTTGATACAGATCTGGAACCTGCCTTACAGTCCAATCTTGACCTCAAACTTGCAGCGAAGTTCTTGCTTCTGCCCTAAGTGCTTGGGTTATGAGTGTGCACCACAGTGCTCAGCACACTGACCCAAGCCTTGATGAACTCTTACTAGTTATAAGAGTTCTACTCCAGCTATTATCAGTCTTGCTTATAATTGTTTCAGAATTGTCTGTTAAATTATTCGGACTCCAGTGACCATGACAAAGTGTTGGAGGTAATCAAGCTAAAAGGAAGGGGAAAGGTAGTTTCAGTTTTTAACTTCAGCGGTCTCAGTACATCCAGTCTGCCCTATTGCCTTTGTTCTTATAGGGAGACATATCACAGCTGGGAGTGCACACTGAACCAGTTCAGACTTTAGTATTTTCTATTGTACTTCAGCTACATGTAGTAGTGTGTATTTTTTTTTTTTTATTCTATTGAAGTAGACATTGCTGGAGCAAAAAAAAAAAAAAAAAAAAGAAAGAAAGAACCAGTTATGCCTTCTAGGAACATGCATCTGGTGGAGAAGATAAGGTAAATACACAAATATTTCAAACAAAACCTGGAAGGTTCCAAGGGAAAATATAACAACTGGACAGGCTAGGTACAATTTGGGGAGAATCAGAAAAAGAATCCCATGGAGAATATATCCTTTGATTCTAGCATATGCACTGCTAAAGAGCACTATTTGAAAAAGGACCTTAAAGATCAAATAAATCTGGGTACAATGAGTTGAGCATCCACCTCCAGCATTTATTGTGCCTGTGGGAGCACCTGAGCTCAGGAGCTCTAGACCAGCTTTGGCAACATGAGTCCCAGGCAACAAACACAAATAAACATATTGGATGTAATGAAACGCAGGTACTCCTAGTACTCTAGAGGTTCAGGCAGGAGGATTTTGAGTTCAAGGCCAGCCTGGCCTATACAGGTCAGCCTTGAAAATACAAGGAAACCATGTCTCAGAAAAGAACACTAAAATGCTGGCGCCAGAGGTGTAGGTCATTTGGTAGAGAGCTTGCCGAGGTTCAACCCACAGCGCTGCTGTGATGGTCCATGCCTGTAATCCTAGGACACAGAAGCGGAGGCAGGGATCAAGAGATCCAGGCCTGCTTGGGTTATATGAAACCTTTTCTCCAAAACAGAGCTGGAGAGATGGCTCAGCACTTAAGAGAGCATCTTGTTCATCTCGAGGACATGGATTTGGTTCTTAGCAATTACATCGGACGGCTCACAACCACCTGCAATCCCAGCTTCAGTGGATCTGTCAGCTTTTTCTGGCCTTCACGATCACCCGAATGCATACAGAACACACACATAAATAAAAATAAATCTGAAAATGGACAAACAAATGAACAGTAGACAGGGTTTTGGGAGAATACTGTTACTGATGGAGGGAACAACATACACAAAACATGAAGTGGGAGTAAAGAAGGAGATTAAGTGGCTCTGGTCAGGGTGAATAGTAGACGGGGTACATATGTTAAGAGTAGAAACAACTGACTTGGGTACCAATGTGGGTTTATAATGATGCTGTTATTCTCAGGGAACAACTGAAGAATCTTCAAGGGGGTGGGTGACATTGGAGACTACTGCTACTCTTCTGTCCTTTAGTCCTGAGTTGTTTCTTTTGTTTCTCTGTGTCAGTATTCTGTCTAAACTCCACCCCACAGTTCCCTGGCAACAGCCAGGTATGCTCCTCCCCACGGTTGCCTGGCAACAGCCAGGTGGGCCTGGCCCACTATAAAAGGGGCTGCTTGCCCCCTTCTCCCTCTCTTGCCTTGCCTCTTGCCCCCTTGCTCCTCCCCCTCCTCATTTCCTCCCCCCCCCACATGGTCATGGTCAGCCTCCACTTCTCTACTCTCTCCCTCCCTCTGTCTTTCTCTGTCTCTACTACCCTCTTAGCTCCCCTCCCTATGCACTGAATAAACTCTATTCTATACTATACCATGGTGTGGCTGGTCCCTCAGGGGGAAGGGATGCCTCAGCATGGGACCGCTGAGGCACATCCTTGCCACACACACCCATAGAACATACATATATATATATCTTTATTTTTTTTTTATAAACACATCACTGTGGGCACAGCAACATAACAAACCTTAGACAACCAATGAAACAAGAGACAACTCTTCTTCCTCGAGTGGGGGGGTGACGGATGGTGGTGGGGCCGAGGGAAGGACGGACGGACGGGTGTGTGTGGGGGGTCTCTCAAAAGCTAGGGCAGAATATCCCAGTTAATTCTGCACAAGCCTAGGCCTGAAATTGGCACTGGTTCTCAAAGAGGAATGAACTACAAACAACTGGAGGCTAGTCAGAGTCTACCCAGCAGGCCTGAGTACCAAGCAAAGAATTGGTATACATGGGCATTATAGGTCGGTAAGAATGCACTGGCTTAGCATGCGACTGAGGTCATTCCCTAGTACCAAGCAAGTGTGTGTGTGTGTGGGTGTGTGTGTGTGTGTGTGTGTGTGTGTGTGTATCCGCGCATGTGTGTAAGCTCGTGTGCATGTGTTGGGAGGGTGTCAGAAGAACTGCCCCACCCAGGTAGAGAGGGACCTGTAGAAGCTATGTTCAGTGATCTTAAGGTTTCCTGTCACCAAGATTTTGAAGTCATGAAGGGGGTACCACTGAGCAAGCAGGCCCCCACTGAGGAATCAGTAAAGGCTAGCAAAGCTTGGTGGGGGTGTACTGTGGCCAGGGCAGGCTTTAGTCGGACTCCTTCTTGTCTGCACAGTTCTGGGGTCCACATGAGTCCTAGGACTCCTCCGTGGGCCTCTGTGGGCCCACAGGCCTCGGCGCGCTCCCGTTTCCGCAGGGCCTTCTTCGGCAGGACCCGCACCCTGCAGCCGGGCTCAGCTCCCTTATCCCCTCCAGCACGGCGACCTCTGGTGCCGGGGGAAAAACCGGCCTCAGAGGGCGGTGCGCGCCATGCAGGTCCCGCAGCTCTCCGCCTCGGCCTCGCGCCTGCCGCCCCCGCGGCACGGCCAGCCGCAGCCCCAGTGAGGAGGAAGAGGCGGAGGAGAAGGCGCCGCCCCCTTGGCGAGCTCAGCGCCCCGGCGGCCTTGGCAGGACCCATGGCGGATCTCTCGCCTGCGCCGGCCCTGCGGGAAGGCGGCCCCCGTGCGCACCGGCCCTCGGCGCCCTCCCCTCCGCCGCGCTCCCGCTCCACCGCGGAGCCAGAGGAGGCCGAGCTGTCGCTGAGCCTGGCCCGAACCAAGACCCGCTCGTACGGCAGCACGGCTAGTGTGCGGGCGCCTCTGGGCGCCGGCGTCATCGAGCGCCATGTGGAGCACCGGGTCCGCGCCGGGGACACGCTTCAGGGCATCGCGCTCAAGTACGGAGTCACGGTGAGCAGGGCGCGCCGCCGCGGCCCGGGCCTGAGGCCCCCGGGCGGGGTCGGGGATGGGAGCGGAGGGTGGGGAGCAGGCCGTGCGTCCCTGCGTCTCCGCATCCCCGCGCGCGCTGCTGCAACTGCAATGGGCGTCTAAGCTGCTGCGGCGGCGGAGACGGGCGGCCGCCTAACCTTCCCCGACCAGCTAGTGCATAGCGTTCCCAGTGCCCTGCCAGTCTCAGGTCGTATCTGTCGCGAGAGAAACACCAAGGAAGCCCGCGTGTTAGGCACTACCCATAGACACCTTTACCCGTTTTCCTCCCCGGAGCTCACTACATATTTACTCAAAGCCACACGGATACGAATTCTGCGCTGTGTAAACAAGCTGTGATGAGTCAGGATGTACTGTTCTTCCCGTGGATGGTTCTGGTTCTATCGATTCTTTATTCAGAAGTGAAATTTCACCCCTGTGCTCACTGGCGACCCTGAACGTGACACCTGTCGCTAAACAGCAGCCAGGAACTGTGGTCTAGGTGAGCTTGAGGACTGTGTTTTACAAATTTATAAGGGTGTGCGTCTTGGGTGTATTGCATTACACCTTAGGGAAGATCATGGAAACCCGAGGGAACAAATTGTTTCATTAAAATTACTTATAATTAACTGTGAGCTGTGTGCTGGCCTTTTTACATTGGAGCTCAGTATCCTTTTTCAATGATCTTTCCTGAAGCTTCGTGGGCAGCAGAAAGAAAGATGATCTTGCCTGTATCTTCGGAGTAACCTATTGTGCATATTTAACCAGGTGTTTGTTTACCAGCAAGTCTTTCTATCATTTAAGCATTTTGAGAGCTTGATCACACCATTTTGAGACCCTTCTCGGCAGTTCTAAATGTGAATATATGCTTAAAGACTGTCTTCGTGCACTCACTGGGGTCTGGTTTGGGTCAGAGCCTAGGAAAAGCAGAACTGAAAAATCTAAGTGTTTTGCCTGAATTTATGTATGCTCACCTTCTGTGTGCCTGGTGCCCAGAAAGGCCAGAAGAGGGTGTCGGATCCCCTGGTAATGAAGTTACAGAGGGTTGTAACCCACCATGTGTGTGCTGGGAATTGAACCCTGGTTCTCTGGAAGAGCAGCCTGCACTCCTAACTACCGAGCCACCTCTCCAGCTTCAGTTTGTTTTCATATTTTTTCTTATTTAATTTGGCTTTCTTAAGCAGCCTAGGGAGAGACAGGTGTGGTTCATCTTTTTGCAGATGAGAAGATAGATAAGAGGCCAGGGTATTTCCAAATATGGTTATTACCAAGACAGGCTTGAGTTCACACAGGGATAAAGGATCTTCTTTGCTCTAAATACTACTTCCGGTCTGCATTCTTAGCAAGAGCTCTCGGCATCCTGCTCACTGAAGGAGGGTCATTTTGTCTGGTTTCTCTGCATCTTAGCTACTAGGCTAGTATGTGTATACTTATGAATCTATGATATCCAAAAAGAGCTATTTTCTATGGTCTCTCCCTTTGACAGTTATTCAGTGACACATATTCTTCTTGAATTGCTTGCTTCTTCTAAACACATGCTTAGTGTGATCTAGACTTTTGTTTAAATGCTTTCTAACCTGTGATTTGTCTAAAGCAGATCCTGTTACTTATAACTTTATTACCCTTTCCTATTAAACTATAAATAAGATTTTCCTTAATTTTATAAAGGCTTCTGATCTTTTTATTTTATTTTTTAAAACGTTATTCATTTTATGTGCAGGGGTGTTTTGCCTGCATGTATGTCTGTGTACCACATGCATGCCTGGTGCCTGTGGAGGTCAGAAGAGGGCGGATCCCTGGGACTGGAGTCAAAGTCTGTTGTGAGCCACCACCACATGGGTGCTGAGAATAAAAACCTGGTCCAGGGTAGAGCAGCCAGTGCTCTTAACTGCTAAAGTGTCTTGCCAGCCCCAACTTCTGATTCTAATGTAAATTCAGATGTAAAGAATTAGGTACTCAATCTATGGTCACAAATAGTCTATACTGTGATTTCTCAACTTCAACACTATTGTTAATACATTTTTAAAATTTAAAAATTTTTTTTCAAGACAGGGTCTCATGTAGCCCAGGTTGGCCTTGAACTCCCTTGAAGTCCAGATCCTTCTGCTTTCAGCTGCTGGAGTAAGGTGTGCATCCCGTGTGTAACGGTCTGTTGATACAGATGGGAAGATTCTGTGTTTCAGGAGGCTGTCCTGAGCATTGTAGGATATTTAGCAGCACCCTTGTGCTCTGACCACCAGACACTAACCCTCCTAAACGCAATTCTACTAAATGCAAACTCACGCCTGGTTTTTGTTTGTTTCTTGGTTTTGGTTTTTCAAGACAGGGTTTCTCTATGTAGCCTATATGGCTATCCTGGAACTCACTCTGTAGACTAGGCTGGCCTCAGATTCACAGAGGTCCTCCTGCCTCCGCCTCCCGCGTGCTGGGACTAAAGATGTCCATGAGTCATCACTGCCTGGCTTCTTTATTCTTAGTTTTCTTCTTTATTCAAAGTTCATTACTTTGATGAAATTGTTTTGGAGGTGTCCCACTGGCTACACAGAACCAAGGAAAGTGATGAAGGTTATCTTAATCTGGGTGTGGTGGTGTGCACCCATAACACCAGGAGCCATTGAGGAGGCTGAGGCTGGAAGGTTCCTGGGGATTCCATGTCAGCCTGGGCTACATACCCTGGAGTCAGGGCTGCATAATAAAATGATGATATGAACAACTGAAACTATCAACCAACCAACCAAACCAACCCCCCTCCCATAATGGTCAAGTGGTATTCTTACTTTATTAATTTTGGTTTTCTGAGACAAGGTTTCTCTATGTAGCCCTGACTATCCTGGAACTCACTCAGTAGACCAGGCTGGTCTTGAACTCAAAAGAGCACTGCCTCCCAAGTGCTGGGATTCAAGGCATGTGCTATCACCACCTGGCTCCTAAGGTCTCTCTTCCCAGTGACTCTAGCTTGTGTCAAGTTGTCATAAAAACCACCTAACAAGGTAGGTTTTGTTTTGTTTTGAGACAAGATTTCCCTGTATAATCCCAGTCTGGCTTTGAATTTGTAATCCTGCCTCAGCCCCTGGAGTGCTGGCATGCATCACCACGCCTGACCGTAAAGGCTCATTCTGGCTGCTGCTGTGATGAGAGACTGTATGGACCAGGACCAAGGGGAACAAGATAGGATGAAGGCTTTGTAGTGATGTGTTGAACTAGAACGTAACTGGGATAACAGCAGCGAAGAAGGGAAGGTGTGCTGAGAAGTGGCTGGGTCTGGGTCCTCTGCTGATCGCTGTCAGCTGTGTCTCTCAACCAGATGGGGATGTGATTTAGTGTACAATTATAAACTCACTTGAAACATTGTGAATTTGTATTTTGGCAACTTGATTGCACAGTTTGCCTATGAACTTTATTGATACCCTGTCAGTCACAATGTAAAAAGATAGACATGTCTGCCTGTTCTGCTTATTTGTTTACTGTTTCCATTGAGTGTATCTGACTTACACATCTGCCTGGAGGCCCAGGGGGCCTCTTTGTAAGAGAGAAGAATTCTGTACAAGAATTGAGCCAGCTCGATTGGCCCCAGTTCTTCCAGTGAGCTGGAAAATACGACATTTCCACAGTGTCCTTTCTCCAGTGACTCATCAATAACCCATACTCATTATTTCTTCCTTTACTTGTATTGGACCTGGGCTGTTTGAGGCCTATGTTAGACACCAAGGCGTATGAAACAAGTGTTCTCCCTTTCTAGCACATGATGGGGCCTTCATGTGTGTGTGAACTCAATCCATAAAAAGTCTGGGTGCTATGAGATTGTAGCCCCTGAAGTGAAGCAGGCTCTAGAAGATAGGATCCTAGGTTTGGACTGAGTGAGGGTACACAGCCTGCTGAAGATAAGAAATGCAAGAATTGATTGAGGCCTATTTCTTTTCTTAAAAGAAAAAAAATTAAAATGGGGCTGGAGAGATGGCCCAGTGATTAGGGCCTCTTGCTGCTCTTTCAGAGGACCTGGGTTTGGTTCTCAGTACCCACATGACTACTACAACCATCTCTATCAAAGTCTAGGGGATCTGACTCCTTCTTCTGACCTCTTTGGGTACCAGGCATGTATATGAAGGCCATACACTGGAAATAAATATAAAAACATTTTTAAAATGACCTTTTCCCCTTTGGGTTGGGGGAGAGCTATGACATGTACCTCAGGACGTGAGTAGAAGTCCGAGTTCACCTTATAGGAGTCAGTTCTCTCTTCCCACCATGTGGGTCCCAGAGACCCATTCCAGGTCATCTCTCTTGGTGGCAAGCGCTTTTACTGAGCCATTTTGTAGGCCCTCCTTTTTTATTTCCCTTGAGACAAAGGTTTCACGTAGCCCAAGCTGCCCTTGAAGTCACTATCTAACCCACGATTGTCTTGAACTCTTGATCCTCCAGCCACCGTTTCAGAACTTGGGGTTATAGGCTGTGCCATTCCACAGGCAAGGCCAGTTCTTTATACCAGCCACAGTTGCTGTTGGGTGCTGCTGGTGCCCTCACCTCCTCCAGCTGTGAGTCTAACACTCAGTTCCACACAGCGTTAGGTTTGGGCATCTTCCCTAGAGTTTGAGGAAGTGGTTCTGGGAAACCGAAACCATTTGGGTCTGGTTGAGAAAACCACTGACTGCAGTTCAAACCTCAGATGTAAACTTGCTGGAATGTCCCTGCAATGTTTATCTCTACTGCGACATCAAGGCCCCTTAGCTCTGGTTCTAGATTTAGCTATTGTTTAATTCCAGCATCCTGGCCCCTCCCTGTTGTATCTAAGCCACTGGGGGAAATTGGTCAGAGCTCAAAATTGCCATTTAGAATATTTTATTTGGAAACCTTGGAAAATCCAGAGGACAGCACAGAAGCTGCAGATAAGGAAGCAGCAAAGGAGACAGATTTGCATAAACTCTGCCTCTTCCTCCCTCTTTCTTTGACAGTCTAGACTTCCTCTGTATCAGAGAAATGCTTATATCATCTGAGGGCTAGGACCACAGGCCAGTACGCCTAGCATCAGAGTTAAGACCTAGTCCTAGGTCAGCTCTTCCTCTTCCATTTAGCTGCTAAACTGAATTGCTCCACACTTCCCCATGTCAAACACACCTTGTTGGGAGAAAGTTATCTTCCTGTTAATGGAGGAAGAGCCCTGGGAGTTAGACTTGTGTAATCACTAAGGCTGGTGGAGGTTGACTGTCACAGTGCCCCCTAGAGTAAAAGGTATGGCAGAGTCACTTATGATTTGGGGTTTTAATAGTTTTTATGTGTTCCCATTCCCCCAATAGAGCACAGGTTCACTGTACGATTCAGTGATGTTTAATAAGTTTACAATTGTGACGTCCTTGTCACAGTTCAATTTCAGAGTTTCTTCACCCTGAAGATACCCACAAACCCATTTCACTTGCCATGCTCCAGTTCCAGGAGACGATAATATACCTTCTGACATATATACTATATATTTTATTATTACTAATATATTATTTTAATTATAATATAGAATTATAATTTAATTATATTAATATATATTATATATATGTACACACACATTTACCTTTTAGGGACATTTCCTGTAAGTGGATTTCATATATTCTTTTGAGAATGTAGAAAGAAAAAAAGCATCTCTTTCCCCATGAGCCCATGGTGATGGGAAGGGTCTGGTTATCACTAACACCAGAATGAATAGGTCGAAGATACATGGTGCATTAAGAGAACCATTTACTATTTCAGTCTGTTTCCTGTAAAAATAATGGTAGTTGTATATGTGTATGAGATTATCCCACAAGCCAAGCCAGCAGCCACTATGAGATAACATTTGGAGCTAAGTCTTGTGAATTCCCTCCTGTCTAAATTCCTTTTCACAAAATGCATTTGCAGGAGAATCACTTCCATGATAGCTGCCTTATTTCGCCCTGAGGGTTCTTACTTGCCTTCTATGGTCTGTCGCTGCTCAGGCTTGGCTAGGAGAGGATGGAAATGTTTGATTGCTTAACCTCTGACTCCTGAGAAACAGAAAGTCATTCTGCGTCACTATGAAAGGTCACACTTTCTGTTCTCAGGGTTGAGTGGCTGTCAGGATGAGCAGAAGGCCCATGGAAATGAGTTTTCCAGCTTTTCCTTGCATGGGCCATGAGCTGGCCTTCTTTCTTGTGAGGTGAAATTTCCACACCTGTGTTCAGATGGAAATAGAAAGCATTCCTCACAAGATAAAATATCCTCTGCGTCCTGGATTTTCCAGTTACATGTCTGCTGCTGCTGCTTCCTCTGTAACTGGCCTTTCTGTTCCTCACCCCTCCACCAGAGTCTTTCTCTCCAGTCCATGCACCCCACAGCTCCTCGGTAGTTGATTTTTATTTTTTTGTGAGTAAGTGATCTTTGACTACAATTAGATTATATATCTCTTCTTTCCTTCATCCTGCGGGAGCTACCATTTTGTTTGTTTTGAGGCTCCGTCTTGTGTGTTCCAGGCTGGCCTCAAAGTCAACTGTTTATGGAGTTTCTGTAGGCTTGAACTCCCAATCCTTTTGCCTTCACCTCCCAAGTGCTGAGATTACAGATACACATGTCACCAGGCAGTGGTGGCGCACGCCTTTAATCCCAGCACTTGGGAGGCAGAGACAGACGGATTTCTGAGTTCGAGGCCAGCCTGGTCTACAGAGTGAGTTCCAGGACAGCCAGGACTACACAGAGAAACCTTGTCTCGAAAAACCAAAAAA
>JAPYYD010003488.1:0-14096 GCA_028551405.1 Uromys caudimaculatus | reverse complement strand
TCTGGATATGAGGACAGCCTCCTGTACATGGGAAACCCCTTCCATCCCCAGTCCTACCAACTGGGTTTCATGTTACAGATCGGAGGTGGAAACATCTGTGAGTGCTTGTTAGGCCGCCTCCTAATGGCTGGATGCCCCAAGGGGTTCAGTGGTGGCTGGCTACTTCTCCTTGGCAAACAGGCAAACCCTCCCCCTGCCCTGCCCCTACCCTCTGTACTGTCCCTCACTCCCACCCCCACCCTATTCCAACCTCACCCCCAGCCAGTCCCCGATATGTCCTGGATCTCATTTCCTGCCTTGTAGTACCTGCTTAGGAGACTGAATGTGACATGCCACAGGAGCACAGCAGGACCCACCCACCCTGTGCAACAATAGGATGAGGGGAATATCAAGCTGGTTCTGTGGGTGTCCCTATCATGCTCTGGTGGTCTGATCTGGTCCCAGGGTAGCCAGAAATCCAGGTAGGTGAGCTAACCTCATATCAACCCTAGGATCTCTCTTCTACCTGGGAGCAGATTAGCAGTTTTCCCAAGAAAATATACATCATTTTGGTCTCTTAAAGTTGATCCTCACATTTTTCTTAGGAAAAGTGGCCTAATGTGGTGCCTCTGTGGTAGAGACAAGGAATGCCTTGCTTGCCCTAAGAACTTAGAGCCACAGACTAACAGATCTGCCTGCAGGTCACCTGTTGTGGCATTACCCTTGCTGCCTTTATGGGCCAGGCTGACCTGGCTTCTGCCATTGGTGTTCCTCCCCTATCTCCAGGGTCACCAGTACTCCACCTTCTAGAAGTTTCCACAGTCTACCAGAGTGACAAAGCCATGCCTCTGGCCTCCAGCTTTCTTCTGCCGGTCTTGCTGCCACCCAGGTTTAAACTCTGACTCCTGCAGTTATGCTGTACTGTGAGCACCTACTAGCCTGAGTAGTTTTTGACCCATAGCCCATGTACCCTACTTCTGGAAGGTTCTGAGTATTCCAGGTCAGAGCAGAGACTCTGTGTGGGTCTCTGGAATGTGTGGTGAGCATTTCCCACCCAGAGTTTCTTAGTGGGGCCATGATTTATTAAAGCAGTTAAAAACCTTTCCCCAAACCAGTTTTTCAAGGAATTTCCCCATAACTATAAAATTAATGCTATTGAGACAATTTTTTAAAAAAAATATCGAAAAGTGTAGAAAAGGAGAGACAAGCACTTCCATGTAGCGTGTTCATCAAGATCGTGCCAGTGTCTTTCTAATCGTCACATTTAACTCCCTGCAGCTAGTCTAGGGCTAGCTTGTGGTCACTGGCTTTAACATTCCCTAATCCTGTGCTTATGGGTTTCCTCAGGAGCATAGACATGAGATGATCAGGGAGAGCACACAGGCCTTCTTTAGGTTTTCAATGATTCTCTGCTTCCTGCTTGGGGACCCACCAGTGCTTGAAGCTCAGAATAGCAAAAGTTTCTAAATAGCAATTTCTGTTTCTTTGATTCATAAAAGTTGGGTTTCTACCTCATTCTGAATCCTGTCCTTCATTTATAAGGCCCTGAAGTCCTGTCCTGATCCTGGGGCCTGGCATGCAAAGGAAGTGGTTTATTCTTGATCCTCCAATGAAGCTACTGCAGGCACGGGGGCCCTGTAAGGTGTAAGCCTAGAGATATAGGTGCTTCCAGAAGCCAGAACAGGTAAAGAACAAGCAGGATCCAGGGACCAGGCCTGTAATGCCCATGATCCCCTGTCTGTGTTGTAGGTCTCTGAGTTGGTGGTGATAAATTAGTCATGATCTGAGTCCTTGCCTGTGAAATGAGGCTCTCAAGTACTTCCTTAGCTGGGAGGACTTCTCTGGAATTCCTGTGGCTGAGAAAGAAGGAAGACTGGCTGCCAGGAGCCTGGCACTGAGGCCAAGTGACCATCAAGGCCTGAAGAGCCAGGCTGCTACAGCTCCTGAACCACATTACCTAGAAGGACCTGTGTAGGGCTTAGAGATGCTCTGGTCTCACAGGTAGAGGTGGGAAGTCCTCATTAGTGCTGTAGCTGCAACCAAGGCTGCTACTGAAGTGTGGTGGGAACTGATCCCAGACAGACTGTGCATGTCTTTCTCCAGAGTAAATTTGGGGACAGCATCTCCTAGAGTGTTATTAGTAGGAGTTAGTGGTATCTAGATCCAGCCTGGGTGTGCCCACCCCCTTGTCCACCTCTGACCACAATAAACCTATCATTATCATGGGCGGAAGATGGGTTACTTCAGATACAGATACTAGGGTCTATGGGACTGCCATTCTGTGTTTGTAGGATGAGAATATAAAGTCAGTCTCAGAGCTTTCCAGAGAGACTTGACATATCTCTGGGACCTGTTTAATAAAGGACCAGGCAGCCATTCTTGGGCGTTTTCAGTCTTTTGGTCCTAAGTACTTTCTCACTTTGCTGGAAAAGCCCAAGAGCCCTCCCTCCTTCCAGCCTTTCCACCATGACATCTGGAATAGAGGTCTCCCAAAGAGGTTTTTGGTCCTGAGAGGAATACAGAGCCTTTGTTTCTATGGTGAGGTGTGGACCTGGTACACAGTGGATGCATAGGTCCCATCCCTTCTGAGCGGCTGCCAGCTATTAGTGTTTTTGAGGCTTTACAGGTGAGGGTCCACCAAAACAGGAGGAGCCAGACAAGTGATAATGGGAGACTGTCAAGTGAGCATGGCAGGGATTTGGGGGTGCAAATCTGTGGGGAGGATGTAGTCTTCAGAGACTGTGGCCCTGTGGAGAGGATATGGTCTTAGGGAAGACATGGCTCTGAAGACCACATTGCTTTGCGTCCATGAGATGGTCCATGAGAGGACATGATTCCAAGATAGGCTTTCCAGGGAGCACATGGCCCGACCAGCAAGGCTGCTGGAGGTAAGGGGTTGGGGGTAGGGGTGGCTCTGTACTTCTGTGTGGGAGTAGAGTGAAGGATGTTGGAGAACGTGAGGAATCCAGCATCTACAGTAGGTCTTTGTACACTGCCACCCGGGAAGGCAATGATTTATAAAAACAGCTAAGGGTAGGTACTGGGTGGTAAGGTCACCGTGGCCAGGGCTTTGGAATCTCAATTTTGGAATTCTGCTTACAAGTCACATACTTTGTAGCCGTCAGTTTGATCAGAGGCAAGATGGGAAAAAAAAATGTCTAAAATCCCAAATTAACAAAAAACATCCCGGGGCTCCAAGTGAGGGGAGCGTTAGGGCTGTAGAATGAGAGAGGCAGACAAAGAAATGGGGTGTCTGTGTCAAACCATGGTGGGGCAACGAGAGGCCCCGAGCATGCCAGCATCTGGGTGTGACTGAGTGTGTGTATGTACATGTATTTTTGTGTGTTGATTTCTATATGCTTATCTGTGTGCATGTCTGTGTGGAGAGCATATAGTGACACTTACTGAGGCCACAGGAGCTCTGTCCCAGCTCACTGTCCCCTCACTAAGTGGATAGAGTCTGTGAGGTAGCACAGCCATTGTAGCCACACTACTCAGCAGTTTCTTCCTCTCCGCTTGGTTTCACTTTCCCTCCCCTTCTGGTACCTTCCTGTGTGGCAGAGCTCTTTCTGACATAATCCCTTATGTACTTCTTGTTATCCATCTGAGGTTCTGTTTTTTACTGGCCCAGCGTGGCTAATCAGTTAATCTTCTAAAATAATTCTCTAGGTCCTGCCCCCTGCCTGAATGAAGGAGTCACTTCTTTCCCGTGTCCACTCCTGGGTGGAGGTGTGGAGTGGGCAGACAAGTCTGCAGAGTGAAGAGAATTGAGGCTGCTATTAGGGCTACAGCTTAGAAGAGGCCAAAGAGCAAATTCAAGGGACCCCCAAGAGGGCTCTGGCAAGTGAAACTGGGGTGGGGGTGGAGACTAGACAGTAATGGGCCAGGATTCAAGAACAAGAACTCTCTCTTCCTGGACTAGACCTTGGAGAGAGAACGGAAATGGGAACGATTTTTGATGTGCTGTGGTGGTATTAGAGATCTGGGAAGAGTAGTCCTCAGGGTGTTCTTGGGGAAGAGATACAGGTGTGTTGGGAGAATCTCTGAAGTACACTGGCTTTGCCCACTCCAGAGTCCTAAAGAGAAAATGTAAGGGGCTGGCTAGATATTTGGAGTCTGTGTTCACTTGTAAGCAATGTCTAGGTAAGAAGGCACATTCAAACACTATTAGCCACGCTGTGTGGCTTTTGGACAGTCAACCCAGGTGACTACTCTTAATGTGTTAAATGTTAGGCACGTGTTTTTCCTCTGGCTCCTCCTTTTATCTTTATTTCCCTGTTCTTCAAACATTGCTTCAAACAAGAGCTAGGTTTGAGTTGGGTGCGTGATAAGGAAGGAGCACTCACATGAGAGAGGGATCCTGAGGAGTTTGGGATAGCACTCTACTCCCTCATCAGGGCCCTCCCCACTGAGAGCTAGACAGCCAGAGGCCATTTTCTTTCGGACCTTCCCAACTGAATAAAAAAGCACCCAGAGCAACTTTCCTAAAACCCAAAGGAAACAAAGAAACTATAGATGACATGAAAACAGTCAAGGGCACGCCCCTTGTTGTAGGCAGCTAGTGCCAGGCCACTGGAAGCCCGCTAAATAGTGCTGCCTGTGCCTGATATCAGGGACACACACAACTATGCTTCTCTGGCCCTGCCACCCACCCAGCTAGCCACTGTGTTGGCTGACAGTCTGTAGAGTGGTGGGCCCCCTAACAAGATGTTCACAGTAAGTGCTCAGCAGGGAGAAAAAGCAGTTTTGAAGTGTCAGGCTAGGTGGTGACCCTTTATCTGGTTCAACCTTAGCATGGTAAGATGTGGCCTAAGCTATAGACAGATACTTCCCTTCCTGGCCATACCAAGCCTTAGGCAATAAGGTAAGCAATGGCTGCCTGGGAAATTTCTCAGGGGCCCATTTCTCACCCTGGCTCCTCCTCCAACACAGATTGGTCAGAGAGACCTCGGGTTCTGCTTGAAGTCTACACTGGCAGGGCTCTATGTAGACCCCAGCCTCTACCTCCAGAGTCTATTGTCTCACCTTGCATGGAATCCAGGCAGTGTCTGGGTTTCAGCTACCATGTGACTTCAGCTATAACACCTGAGACTGCTGTTCCAAGGATTGTATCAAGACCTCTAAGCTCTCAGGCTTGCTCTCAAAGCTTTGTGTTGGACAGTGGTCCAGAAGTTAGAGGAGACTTACCCAGACGCCTCTGAGAGTCTCAGGCTACAGGCAGACGAGCATTGTGGCAGCTTGGCAGAGGGATGGGGGGCCAGGTTGATTGTCATTACTGAGGTGCAGAACTCTGTACTGGAGGGAGAAGGTCAATGAACCATTGGATGTTTGTTGGGGCAAGAGTGTCCTGAATGACCAGTGACCCAGGGTGTGATCAAGGCCTCACTTCTCCCAGAGCTCTGGTGGTACTTAATGAAACCTAGCTCTGCTGACTGTCTCCTGCCTTGATACCCATGATCTGTAAACTCCTACCACTTCACCTTTGACTTGGATTAAGGGCTGTGGATAGGGGACAACCTTTTCTGAGGAAGACCAGAAAAAGACTTCCCTCTTCCTCTTTCCAGCTGCTCATAGAAGCAGCAATCCTCTGTGTCCACACAAGAAGCATGAAGTTAGTGAGCCTAGGAACTCCTGTTCCTTGTAATCCTCGACCACAAGATGAGGGAAGGGAACAAGTCTTTCATTGGTTCGTGGCCACTGACACTGACTCTGCCCAACCAAAGCAGGCGCTCAGGATTCAGCTGACCACACCGTCTTGTGACTGAGCCTGTAGAAGCCAATTTGATGTGGGAGTGTCATGTCTTACCATCATGCTAGCATCAGGGAGCAGGGCGGGGGGACTGAGGGATAGAAGGGAGAGAGAAGGGAGAGGTAGAGAGAAGGAGACGGAGGAAGGGGTTAGTGGTTGAGGAAAGAATGGGAGTGTGAGATGTAATAGAGTCAGGTGGGAGGAGGCGGCCTTAGGAAAGGTGAGCACTTCGGGCAAGCTCAGCAGGCCTCTGAAACAAGCTCGTTTCTTCTGCCTCCAGGGGGATGCTATAGTTCTTCCCACTTGGTTAGGGCTAAGAGCCAGAGTCTTTTAAGGTTTCCTAAGACAGGCATTCTAGATGAGGTGTCAGATGGTACACTTCCTGTTCTATCAACGTGCTAGTCCAGAGGGAGCTACAGGGTCGAAAGCTAGGATGTGAGCCCCCTCCTTATTTAGATGGGTAGCTCAACACTGTCCAACCACATCTCTGCCCTCTATGATGGAGGTACTCTTTATGTGCTTGCTACGGACCAAAGAGGTAGCGTGTGCACTGATACAAGAAGGGCAGACCTCAAAAGTTCCCCAAAATATAAACTCTAAAGACTTGGGCTAGGCAGACTAGGAAGGTCCAGATAAATCTTTAAGGGTGTATGAAAGGAGGAGCCACTCCTTAGGATGCCTCAGGCCCAGTGGTCAGAGGGAAAGCAAGGAGCCCCAATACTCACGCTCTAATCTGAGTGAAGGCCTAGTACAAGGACCACGAGGACCTTCTGCATGAAAGAACTTGACCACACAGTCATGGGAAAGATGATGACTGAGGAGAGAGGAATTCCTCAGCCTTAAGAGTCATCATCCTGGTGACGATGTTCTCTCTGCTCCCACTGTGTTATGAACTCAGCATGCATGCAGCAGCAGTTTGAGGCTACAGCTTTGGCGGTTTCCTGGTTCTCCTCTCATGAGCCATCTTGACTTGTTGCAGAACTGGGCTCTGCTTATTTCCTTCTCAACTCCAGAATCTGAATTCCTGAGGAGATGTTAGAGTCAGGTGACTGAAAGATGAGTCTCACGTCCAGCTCTCTGTAGGACAGAGAGCCACAGGTGAGCCACACAGGGTGGTTCATTCCTTTTTCTTTCTTGGCTCTCACACACTCTGTATCCGCTTTCCTGATGTCCCTTTCCTGATGGGGGAAAGTAACCTCATGGAACAAATTGAATTGAGGTTAAAGAGAGCAGAGTGTTGTGAGAACTGTCATTGTGCCCACTCTTGTGATCTCTGTTCAGATGCTCTCAGCCTCACCACCCCAGGGTTCCCCTGTTCCATTCTCTTAAGCTTGGATTTACTTTTAAGTTTGCCGTAGTAGGTGTAGGTGCCTTTGGTGCATGCCAGGAACCTCTCTGAGCAGCCAGCGCTGGCTTGATTCCTGGCCATGATTGAGAAACATATTACCACATGCCACCACCTTCCTGTCTGGACTTCTGAGTCTTGAGCACAGAGTAGTGACTGGAGTGAAGAAACTAATCAGTCCAGGGTTTCAAAATTAATTTTGTTAGGTATCATGAGAGATGACAGGCTGCATGTATTCAGAGGATATAGTCTGACAGATCTGACCTGTCAGTGGTGACATCACCGCTGTGAAGATCATTAACAGATCCATTATCCACATATACTTCCTTCCTGACCCATATCTGCTCCTGTCTTGCAGTGTGAATTGAGGACCGGCATCACTTCCTTTGTATGTGTCTGGTAGAATTCATCAGTAAAGCCTCTGGGCCCAGAGTCATCCTCATGAGGGGTCCTGGACTTAAAGTTCAGTTTCCCGGGTAGACGCCAACATGCCAGGGTCACCTGCTTCTTCTAAGATGTGATTCGATAGTTGGTATCTTTTAGTTTTATGGGTAGAAAAAATTTTAGGGCACCTTTGGGTCGGTTGGATGTCTGAAGAATCCACAATGTCACTTCTCTCCTTTCTGACACTGGCATTTATAGCTCCTCTACCCTCCTGGTCTGGACAGATGTTTGCTGACTTAAAAAACAAACAAACAAACAAACAAACAAAACAACAAAACTGTAAAAAAAAATCAGCCCTCAGCGTCAGTGCCTTGCTTCTCCTTTTCATTCCGGTGTCTTCTTTGTTTATTTCTTGGAGCGCTGGTTACTTTTTTGTCACCTTGACACAAACCTGGATGTATCTGGGAAGAAGAAATCTCAATTAAGGAATTATCTACATCAGATTGGCCTGTAGGCAAGACTGGGGACATTTTCATGATCCATGATTGACATGGGAGGGCCCAGCCCACTGTGGGCGACCTCAGCAAGTGTTCCTAGGTCATATGGAAAAAGCAAGCTGAAGGAGCCCTGGAGAGCAAGGCGGTAAGCAGCATTCCTCTGTGGTCTCTGCTTCAGTTCCTGTCTTTAGCTTTCTGTCTTGAGTTCCTTCCTTGACTTCCCTCCATGATAGCCTATAAAGTGTAAACTGAAACAAACCTTTTCTTCCTAAAGTTGCTTTGGGTTGTGGTGTTTATCAGGGTAATAGAAAAACAAAATAAGCCATTCTGCTTGCATTTGGCTTCATTTGCTCTTATCCTTTGAGCTTCATGAAGTAAAATGAAACTTCCTGAGGTAGGCGCTGTGGTTATTTTGGATACTCTTTCTGAATATAGACATTTTTATGCTATGAATTTTCCTCTAATACTGCTTTAGCTACACATACTGATATTCTTGCTTCTTGATATTTCTTGCTTCTTCACTATCTTTTTTATGTTTTTATTTTTCTTTCTTTCTTTTTTGGTTAAAATACTTCCATTTAAAAATCTGTGCATGGCTTAGAATTCTCTCAAATTAGAATTCTCAAATATTTAGTCATTTTCCTATTGTTTTATGGTATTGATTTTAGTCCAATTTCTTGGTAAACAGAGACTATTTGGTTTGACTTGAAGCTTTAAAATTATTAAAACTATAGGACTGGATCACAATGCAATGAGACACGGATCTACACAGTAGGGAGGACACACGCCTGTGACTGCTGTTTTATTTAGTGTCTTTTCCCTGTTTCTAGTGCACACACTGAGCTTAGTACAACCTGCCTTAAAGTCAATCGATATACAATTCATTATGGTAAAAGAAACACGTCAGTGTAGTTTCATCTCTGATGGCATATACTATTGTTGCACATGTTACTTGTACGTGTTCTATAGAACGTGTACCTGCTATATAGAGAAGGTATATTTACCTCAAATAGTCAGTTGTCCAAGATCTTTAAATAATAATGACAATCTTTTGGTCATTCTGTTTTGATGTTCTGGACCTGAGGGTTGAATGTGGTTTCCATCTGATGTGTGGACCCAGGCTAAGTGGGGCTGTCACTGGGCTGGGAGACAGTACTGTGGAAGCCTCTACTGTTGGAAGGAAGACGGAGAACTTGAGAAAATGGCACCACTTCTTTCTCACCTAAGACTCCTTATCCTTGAACTTGGATATTTGTCTGGAGCATTTATACACTGCAGGCATTGCTTGGGTCATGGGATACAGGTGCCTTCAAGGTTCCTCTGACTCTAGGGGTCTTAAGCCATGCCTTCCGGAAGAGGTGGAGAACATGATTCTTCTGTGGTCGGTCCGAAGGGTACATTTTCATAGTAAAGTCATAGTAATGAGGGGGATATAAAACTCTCTCAGAAAAGGGCACTTGTTGGCTAACATCTCAATTCTGCTGTAGTTACTAATGGACTTCAATCTCTTAGTAAGCTTCAAGTCAGCATATCATAAATACTTTTTTGAAATTGTTTCTGGGACTTCCTAACAAAGAACCAAACCTGAGAATTTCAGTGGTCCTTAGACTTGGAAGCCAGTGTGGGATTCTAGGTGTCTTAGGGCTGTGATCTGTCTGCCTGAAGGAGTTGCTGAGGGCTCTGGAGAGCCCTTCTACCTCTCCTTTTTTCCTGCTGGCATCCTGGATGCACTTGGCTCACAGGTAGGTGACTTACTGCCATCCCTTGGATGGATCTTCCAGTGTTTTCCTGTCATCTTCCCCTGTATCTCTCGGTCCACAATATCCTCTAATGCTTGTAATCAGGATATTGGTTATTTTGGATTAAGGCCCATTTCAGTGATTTAACTTTAATTTGACTGAATTTGCAATTATTCAATCTCCAATGACGTCTTATTCTCAGACCCCATGAGGGTGTTTAATGGCCAAAACTTATGATGCAGTTGCTGCCTGTCCAGTCCAGGCTCTGTGATATATGTTCTCAATCAAGAACAGTTTAACAGTTGGAGTACTTGTGTTTTCTTTCTGCTCAGCTGATTTCTTCAGTATTGTGGTACTTTATTTATCTGTGTTAAAATTATAGGTTGGAAATAAACAATCATAACAATATGAGTAAAAATATGAAGAAAATATTTGTTATGTTGATTTTTTCTGACATAGACTCATAGTTTTCACGTATTTAAAACAACAAACCTATGTGTCTGCTTTCTGTGAATATATCAAATACATACGATTTTCACTGTAAGGAGAAAAGATTTAGTTTTTAATTCATGATCATTAGCAACAGATTTGGGCCTATGGTAAGGCAGCACATCATTGCATGTGCAGGAGCAAAACCCTTTATTTCATCAAACAGACAGCAAAAAACTACGTAAGACTTTCTGCTAGACACCTCAAAGACTCCATATCTCTCAAGGAGAGTTTGGGATATGGAGTCACAATGGGTAAGAAATAAGTGGGAGACACCTCCCCAAGTTCCTGATTCTCCTCATAATAGCAGGGTTTCTGTAGCTCTAGCTCCCAGCCTGGTGACAGCGCCCCTTAGCTTAGGCCTGTCTTTCTACAACAGTGCTGCCCTGGCAGTATGCTTAAGCTTCAGTACATAGGCTGCTGGGGACACTCATCCAAACCACACAAGTGACAACTCAAGCACACTTTACTTTTGATAAGTGTAATTCTAGTCTGTATATGAAACACCAATTTTGCAAATCTTTTAAACCTTTCAAATCTTTCAAAGTGTTAATTGTTCTTAAACTAAGAACAAATGAAGAAAATATAACCTTGCCCAGAGACAGGATTTGTAGCATACAAGCTGTATCTTCCCCACAATAAGCCTTTTGCTTCCCCAATGTACCCCAAGCAGGGGCCGGCTCTCTCTACCACTGCCCCGAGACGGTAATGCATGCAGTGATATGCATTCATAGTCTACATAATATGGAGAAGGTGGTTCTGTTTGCACATTGGGTCTTCGCAGATTAATAAAGTTACAAAGTGGACTTCTAGGACCCTTTGACTGATATCTAAGAGCAAAATGCAGACACAGGAAGAACCCACGAGGATGAAGACAGGTGACAGAATAGGTAGCTATGGAAGCAGCAGCCGTAGCTGTTAGGGAGGCAGGGTCCTTCCCCATAGTGTCACTGATAGATCCCTGTCAGCTCCTTGATTCGGACATGTTGTCTCCAGTATTCTGAGACCTTGTGCTTCTGCTGTCTTGGGCTACTCCACTTGTAGCTACTTGGAACAGTGACCCTCAGATCCTAATAGGGTCAACTGCTGCAGCTTTGGAGACTTCTCAAAGGCTTGGGCTAGCGACTTCCAGAACTCAATTGTAAAGACTACAGGAGGTGTCAGCACAAGAAGTGGGAAATTCTCCTTCTGGGAGAGGTCTTCTCAGTCCCCTTTCCTCTGAAGTGAGCCTCTCTTGGCATGTGGCCCAGGGTGAAGGGCTTTTGTATTACACAACTATTTTGTTCCCCTGTACCCAAGTACCCAAGTATGAGCCCCTGCTGAATCAGGTCCAAAGTCCTGATGTCACACGGATGGAGATGTCTTAGGAAGGGAAATTGGAAGATAATTTCTTAGCTGTGTGTTGCCTCAGGAGGCATAGTGAAGAAGGCAGAAAGGTCCAGATGGACTTAGATATGCTCATTATCCCCAAGAAAGGGGTTTCTGATCTACTAGGATGAATGGCTGTACCAGCACTGTGGAGCAATGGTCAGGAGGGGGCCAGTGCAGAGAAGCGTCTACAAGGAGAAAGGCCAGAAATAGATGCTGACGATATTTTAGATTGGGCTTTGTAATATTCAAACACATTTAAAGAATACTAAGAAAGGAAACTTGAGAGAATTAAATAGTAATAATCCATTCCCATCCCAGACAAACACTGGTGGTATTCTAAGATCCCACTACCCTATCTGGATAACAGCTCTAAGCAACCCAGTCATTGTCTAGGCAGACATTTTGTGATGAAGCTGGTGTTTTGGAAGAAGAGGACAGGCCACTGAAGGAGCTAGGGGATATGATATGGTCACAGAGTGTAGGGTGAAGAAATATACAAGAGGCTGGTACTAATGCACGAAGGCCCTGCCTTCTGTGAGCTGGGAGAACAAAGACCCTTTACCTTCTGAACCACCAATCGACACTGAGTATCACGGCGCCTCTCTTGATGTTGGTTGTATAAGAATAATTCTCCTCTAGCAAGATCTGCACCATTACTCTTATTTAACAGGAGAAGAAATCACAGCCTGCAAAGTTAAGCCTTCCATGCATGGCCCCTGTGGTTGCTTGAATAAGAATGGGTTCCATAGGCTCAGATTTGAATGGTTGGTCACCACAGAGCATCACTGTTTTAAAGAATTAGGAGATGTGGCCTTGTTGGAAGAAGTGTGTCAATGAGGGTGAGTTTTGAAGTTTCAAAAGCCCATGCTAAGCCCAGGATGTAGTTCTCAATTCCTTTCTCATCATTTCTCCTGGTGTGCTGTCATGCCTACTGCCATGATAACAATAGATTAAACCTCTGAAACTGTAAGCAAGCCCTCAATTAAAGGCTTTCTTTTATAAGAGTTACCTATGTCATGGTGTTTCTTCACAGCAGAAGAACACTGACTAAGACAGCCATACATTGGTAAGTGAGATACTAAGAATGGTTATCCAGCACTAAAGCTATTACCTGTGAAAAGAGAGTGATAGAAGCTGAAGTAACCAACTTTCTCATTCCCTCAGATAACAGACATCAGGATAGAGCTTCCCCATCTCCCAATATCTTAGCAGTTCTGAGAGTTCAAAGACGGTCCGGTAGGTATGGTCCAGGGAACTGACCATGGGGTATTTTCCATCTGGGTAGTTAGACTGTCTGAGAACACATTGTGTGCTTGTTGGGTTCAGCCCTCTTCACTTATTTGCCCTCCTAGTTCAGATTGTAGAGCCCAGACATATCATCACTGCCAGCATAATAGGAGGAGAACCTCCTCTATCCGCTGGTTGATTTTGCCAAGGATGCTGGGGATTATTGGACCTGATACAGATGAAACCCTACACCATCTGTAAATAGCAACTATAACAGTCACCTACTGCCATCAGCCAAGGACTACCATGGCATCAGGGTAGAACAGATGTATCAAGGGCTTTTGAACACTTTGAGTTCCATCCTCCTTTGGGTCTGTGCCACCCTTATTGACCTGTGCCAGGTCAGTGAAGCTAGCTATCCCCACCCTCAAATCTGATTGGCTAAGGGCTTGTGTCATGGACCAGGAATGCTGGAAAAAGTCTGGGGACTTGGCATGGGTCATGATGACACTTAAGACTGTATGTTGTATATTGATAACTATGTATTTGGGGAGCATGTGAGTTAATAAGCCCCAATTTTGTTTCACTGAAAGCTAAGGTAATAGTGAAGTTCTGAAGCCAGAAAAATATCCCAGGTCTTCAAGAGATGCAGAATACCACACTATCAACTTCTTAGGGGATTAGAGGATGCCTTTGGTGGGGATGGTCATGATTAGGGGCACCAGTGGATGCCCAAGGAGGGAAGGAAATTCCAGGACTAATACTGTCTTGGCCAAACTCAGCAATAGTACCTGGCTTGGGACCAAGAACCAGTGTGGCAGAAGGTGGCAAAGTGGGCCAGGCGGACTGAATAGCCCTGTTGTGTTATGTGAGACTGAAAGCCCAAACAGTGGCTTAGCTGGACAGATGAACACCTGATCTTCTGCCCCACTCAGGGGGGAGCCCACTGCCACTCAGGAGACTTAGGATGCATTCAAGTCCCAGAAAATAGTAGAATGGCCTCACCATCTGTAGGCCATTCGAACTGTCATAAACTGCATGTCTATGCATGTATGTCTATGTGCAAACATTTGTCTGTGTGTACTCAGTAAGTCATATTGCATATATCCAAATAATTTTAATTGCATAAAATATATGTAGCAAGTAGAAACAAAAAGAACTATACAAAGAATTAACAAAACCAGGAGTTGGTTCTTTAAGAAAATCAACAAGATAGATAAACCCTTAGCCAGACTGACCAGAGGGCACAGAGACAGAATCCAAATTAACAAAATTAGAAATGAAAAGGGAGACATAACAACAGATTCTGAGGAAAT
>JAPYYD010003487.1:0-14097 GCA_028551405.1 Uromys caudimaculatus | reverse complement strand
GGAACGGAAAGAATTTGCGTTATGGGGAAGTACAGAATGTTCTAAGTTAGTCACAAGGCAGTTGCACATTTTTGTGGTTAGCTAGTTCCTGAAACATTGTGCCTCTGGCCCTGGGGCCAGGCCAAGGTCACCCGTTTCTTAGGGAAAAGAATGCAGCTGGGTGGGGTTTGGTCAAGCAGGCAATTTCAGTCCTATTTCTATTTCTGGCTCCAAGTGTGCTAGGGGTCTAACTTTCCTCATAAGGGGGTCAGGTCTTTCAGTGTCAACCTGAGATGCTTTAGAATCTGCTGGAAGACTGGTGAGGTTCAGGCTGAGATGTCTGTGAGAGAATTCCCTGCAAAGGAATTTCCAGGGAGGATTAGCTGAGGAGGGCAGGCCCACCCTGAGTGGAAGGCACTGATAACTAGACTGAGTCTGGACAGAGTAAAAGGGAAAAAGAAGCAAACAGTTCAGTGCTAGCTAGCCAACCATTTTCTCTGCTTCTTGGCTGCCATGATGTGAACAGTTCAGCTCCTTCATGCCTCCCAAGTGATGTGCTGACACCCTTGAAACTACAAGCGAAGTAATTCCCCCCTTTAAGTAGTTCATGGGAATTTTGGCTGCACTGATGCAAAAGTAACTAATACAGAGGGAAAGTGGCCTGCTCCGAGCCTCATATGGTTTCCTGGGGTTTGCTCATAAATAGCGTTGTGTAGTTCTAGAATGGCCTGTAGCCACCACCACCATGTGGTACAAAGAAACCCGTTCATACCAGTTTAAAAGAAGCAACTATGGGCCTGGAGAGATGGCTCAGTAGAAAAGACTGCTCACTACACAAGCACGTGGTCCTGAGTTTGAATTCTGAACACCTAAATAAAAAGCTGGGCATGGCCAAATACAAGCTTGAAACCCCAGTGGTATGGGTGGTGGAGGCAGGAGGATTGCAGGCCTGGTGTACTAGCAGCCTCATTCTAGGCTCAGCGAGAGACACTGTCTCAAGAGACTAAGATAGAGAATGATAGAACTAGAAACCCAGCATCCTCCTTTGGTGTCTTTGTGAGCAGAGACCCACACACTTATGTGCACACACACACACACACACACACACACTAACCACTGTAAAATGGTGAAGAAGCTCCTTAGCCATTAAACAGTTGGTAGCTTCTTTCCAGTTAGCTATAGTGAGAAATATTCCTGCATTTACAGCATGGGGATTTGAAAATGCTACAAACTAGAGCGTCTAAATCACCTCTGGTGAGATGACTGACCAGCATTTCCACTGCAGGATCAGCATTCACTGTCCACACCCGGGCTGTACAATGGCTCAGTGGCAAAGGAACTCAGCGCCGAGCCTCACAACCTGAGTACAGTCTCTGGGATCTGCATGGTGGAGACACAGAACAGACTTCTACAAGTTGACTTCTGACTTACAGTGTGCAGCATGACACATGTGTACCCTGACATACATAGACAGGTGGACAGACACATATAAAAATTAAAAATGCAGTAAAAAAGGATGTGAGCTCCAGAATGAGACTCAAGTGAGTCTCAGCTTTGGGACAACTTAATAATAATATAACCCTGGACAAAGTATCTCTGAATCTCAGAGCTCCAGTTACTAAGAAGGAGACATTTAGAAAGAGCGTGTAGCTGTTTCTGGATGCCAGGCACAATGGGTCTTAAGGAATGTACACAGAACTCTTAAATAATGACTGCCATGCTGAGAAGGGATCAGAGATCATATTCAAGGGCACCAGGGACAGAGCAACAATTGATTAATAATGTCTGTCCTGAATGTGGGGAAGGATGCTGTGGTACCACAAGCAGTGGGAACAGCATGGGTAATAACAGCCAGTGCCTAGCAAGCCTTTATAACATGTCAGATGCTCTTCACAGTGATCTGTTCTATGTAATAGTAACTTGGCTCATTTCACTAGCATGGTTAAGCAGTGATGTCCCAAACCAAAGCTATTTGATAAAGTCTGGAGACTCTTTTGTTGTCAAGACTGAGGTACATGTGGCTAGGTAGTATTGGCACTGCAGATCTGGTGAACACCCTACAATGCAGACCTCTCCAGGTGCAGTCTCCAAGTTATCTGGCTGAACTTGCTGATGGTGCAAAGGTGGAGAATGAAGATTCTCAGTCTGTGGTATTGGTGGGGTGTGAGGAACAGAGAAGCTCAGGCACTTTGTTTTAGGTCATTGGGAAGCAGATGACTGGGGTTAGAGTCAAATCTAAAGCTCACCCTTCCTTTCTTCATATTTAGCAAGAAGGTAGCAAGGAGCAGGCTGGGGGTTGGGAGGGAGCAGGTTGGAGCAGCTGTGCAGGTTGCAGTTATGGGGTGGGGGTGTGGGTGTGGGTTCGCTCTCTTCTTTTGCTTTGCGAATGCTGCAAATGCCCCCTTCCCCAGGCTGCCTCCTCCTTCCAGCTGCTCCCTGCTTGCTGCAACTGCCCGGTGATGGCAGGTGATGGCTTCTGAGTGTGATTTGCTCTGACACAGCACTGCTGCCAATGTTGCCTGCGAAAGCGAAGCTGGGAGAAGCCTCCACTTCACGAGTACAAAATACCAGCTTTGCACCTCTCCCCAGGGAGAGCAGCGCTGGGGATGGCTCTGGAGAGTCTGTAAAATAGCAGTGCCCAAGAGTAGCTCTTTGTGGCATCTGGTGCTCTGTGTGGTAGTAGCTGTCAAGTGCAGAGTGGGTGACTCACCTGAAGCCTTGGGGAGCAGAGAGCAATAGTTAACCCTTTTTTTGTGTGGTGGGGCTGCATCTGAGCTCTGAGTCTTGCATCTGCCTCATGCTCTAGGTGAGCAGGGTCACTGTTTTAAATATGAACAGAGGAGGAAGAAGGGCGAAAATTCAGACTGGGAGCTACACCTCTCTGAACTTCACTCTTGCAAACATACTACAGAAGTGGTGAGCATTGCAACTTGTTATATATAGGCATGGACACAGATACTGCTAAGACCTAAGAAGGCAAAGTACATTCTTTCTTATTTATAAATCTAACGTTCATGCTGGTGCAGATTCAAGGATCAAAGCCAGGTTCATCAGAGAAGAGTGCCTGATTGATTAGTCATGTCTGTTATGGATGCAGTCATGTGGAAGACAGGTATGTACATCTGGTGTTCGTGCCCGGACTTGGTACCTTCGGAAGTACATCTTAGGAACTCCGTCGCTGTAAAGCCAAAGGAACAATATGGAGACCAGGAGTCACTAAAGAAGCAAAGTTCATTTTCTTTAAGTTATGACTCCTAACGGCCCAATGGCCTGTGCTAGAGTGGCAGTTCAGTGTGCTGAGACAGTAGGAATTGGGACCAAGTGATTAGTGATAATTCTCTTCCTCTTTTGACATGTTTCTGACAGACCAGGTATCCTCTGATGAGGAAGGAATTAGTGAGGCCTGGAAGAGGGAGTGAGCTGAGAGGCCGATCGAGACACAACTGAGCACGGGGAAGAGGGTTGATATTAGCTAGGAAATTAAAGCCCCCTCTAGTTGGTGGTCATAGCGTTGATTTCATCTGCATCCTCATTCATCTGTCTTTAGGAATGAGTTTCTCATGCTTCCTCTGAGGAATCACAGGCTGCAGACTCAGGCCTAGCCAATCAGAGCATTGCATTTCTGGTCACAGTGAAAGGTTAAGGGAGTGGTCACAAAATCAAAATGATGTTGAAAATTAAATGCTGGAATTTTTCTGAAATTCTTGAGAAAACAGTTCTTTCTATTAGCGTTGCTGAACTTGACACAGCAGCAGCTCAGAGTTACTGAGGCCAATTTTGTCAACCTAGGGAAAATCCCCTGACAATGGGGACACAAAAAAGCAAAGTGGAGATGAAGGATGACAGGAGTGGTTCTCAGCAGCACCATTCAACAGCAGCCATGTCTGCAACGAATGACATCTGAATTGGTATGCACTTTTTCCTTACCCAATTTATGATGAGTTGCTTTTCATTGAAGAGTCCTTCGGGAGTCAAGGAAACTTCCCTACATTTAATAGAAGGACAATGAAAACTGTAGACAAAACAAGAAGGGAACTGGGTATGGTAGTGTATGCTAGAAGCCTCAGAACTATGGCATCTGAGGCAGGAGGACTGTAGTCTGGAGGCCAGCCTGGAGTACACAGAAAAATCCTGTTTCCAAAAACAACAACAACACTGACAAAGCCAACAGGAAAATGAAAGAAAGAGAAGATGGGATAATTCTAATATGCTAACCATGAGAATAACTCCACACTAGAGGTTCCATGGCTGCCACGTCTCTCATTAAAAGGCTTAGACTAGGAGGTTGCCACTGATGTTAGTAATAACTGCGGTGTGGACTGTTTGTACAGCACAGAAATCAAGAGTTAAAAGTTACTGTGGATTTCCTGGGGAGGCGCTAATGCCCAAGGGACGACCCCGTACTCATGTACCTACAACGAACACTGAAAGATATAGTTTACACATCTACGAAAGTCTCAAAACATTAAAAATTAATGTGTAGTTGGTGTGGTGGTCTACATTTATAGTGACTGGATTTGGGAGACTGAGGCAGGAGGATTGCCACAAGTTTGAGTTCAGCCTGGGCTACCTAGTAAGACTGGGTCTCCAAACAACAGATACACAGATACAGACAGACAGACAGACACACACACACATACACAATGTGTCATGCCCAAGGCACACCTAGATACATTACTGAGCTTGGATTGATACCCGGCTTTGCCTGATTCTGATAGCTGTGGCTTTAATTGCACACCAACTGCTTGTCTCTCAGTAAACACGCTAAAGGAGGAGGAAAGAGAGCAGAGGTTATTATGAGCCAGGCCCAGTAGAGCATACTCCGTCCTCCCAGCAAAATAAGACCCAGGATGCAGCGTCTGCAAGAGGAAAAGAATAAGAAAAGGAAAAAATCTGTTGGCAGGAAGTACAAAAGCTGATGCATGGGGTTCTTTATGTGACTCATATAAAATAATTGATAAATGCATATTATCAGCTACTGGAATGCATGGTGGTAATGGCTGTCTATAGTTCACCATTTAATCTCGGGTCCCTAAGGAGAACTCTGAGGAAATCCAGAAAGGATATCATTGCATTTTGTTATCCAAGCCACTCCTGGAGAAACTGAGGGGGAGGAAGGGCAGGTAGCCACATTTCAAACACAGTTCTCAGTGTGCCAGAGCAGTCGATAATCTCCCAAGCTGCAGGCTAGAGTCACGCAGGGAAAAGCCTGTCTCAGAACCTGTAAAGATAGTTCCTGATGGTGAGCCTGCCACTCATTACTGAGCCAGATGTCCTGGGCTTGAACAAAAGCTGGCTCTGAGATCCTCATGAGGCATAAAGCACGGGAGGGCATGTTCTCAGCTTCAGAATGACTCACATTTTAAAATGTTTCGCAATTAGGAAACGGCTGGTTAAATGAATGTCTTCCCCCATTTCAATTCCCTGTATCTTGGCAGTTTAAACAGGCAGGGTTGCTGCTGCTGAAGAAATGACTGAGAGTGTCCATGATGGTGGTGATGACAGTGGCCATAGTGACAGACAATGCACCCGAATCCCATGGGGCCATTTGCATAGACCTGTGCTCTGTGTGCCTCCGATTTCCCAGACTTTCTGTCTCCACTGAAGTTCCTTTATTCCTCCCTGTCCCAGCCTACTGATTCTTACTCTCCTATTGGGCCCGTCTCTTAGTTCTTGGTGCCACTGCTAAGCAGATGCACCACTATTGTGTAATTTTTAAAAAATGTTGTGTTATTCTTTGAATGATGTCTGACTCTCTTTCATTTTTTTTTTTTTTTTTTTGGTAAGAACTTTCAAAAATTTCATCCTGTATATAAGGTATGTTACGTAAAGATATTCTTATATAAGTATATAAAAAATTCACGCTGATCACATCCTCCCAATAAGCCCACCCCCTCCTCCCCCTTCCCTGTTCACTCCCTTTGTCCCCACAGACAGCTTCATGTCTACTTTCATGTCATATGTACACACATAATTTTATGTATCTATAGCAAATCTATGAAGCCCAAGGGAGAACAAACACACAATAATAGTTTTTCTGGCTAAATTTTCTTAATGTAAATACCACCAGTTTATCCATTTTCCAGCAAACGGCATAGCTTTGTTCTTTATGGCTGAATAAAATTCTACTGTGTCTGTACACCAGAGTGTCTTTATCAGCTGCTCTGTTGCTCGACACCTAAGTTGGAGCCATAGTGTAAGCACCGTGAATCATGCTGAGGTACACATTGATGTTCGAATATCTCCCTGATATGCTTACTTGGAGACTTTTCGTAAATACCCAGGAGTGTTGTAGCTGGCACAGTCAGATGATTGACTTATTTCTTTGTTTAATTTTTTTCTGGAGAAAATTCATACCCCTTTTTTTTTTTTTTTTTTTACAGTGGCAGAACTGTGTTCACATACTCACCTGTCACGCCGAAGCCACACCCCTTTTGTGAGAGTAACCATACATCTCGTTTGCTCACTTACATTCAAGGAGCTTATCCAAGAGTCTGGCATCTGAAAGTCCTCCATAAATGCTTACCGGCTTCTCTGTGGAATACATAATCATCCAAACCCTACACTTGAGGAAACAGGCATGTGCAGAGCATAACAACGGGTTCCTACTTGGATCCAGTCCTGTTTCAGGGAAGCTTTATTCCAGACCATTATGCTGTAATGATGCCTTCTATCTAATAAGTTGACTTTTTGTTTGTCAGGGAATCTGGTGGCTGGCTGGCACTGGATTTGATTCAATAAGCCTACAAGGTTAATGCTCTATTTTTTTTTTTTTTTTTTTTTTTTTTTTTTTTTTTTGAATCGAATGGTCAACAGTTTGTAGATTTCAATACCATTTGGGCTGAAGTGGGCTTTGTTGGGAACAAGGCAGTTGTGTTCTTAGTGGTCCCAGGTAAGTCCAATCACCCAGTGTAAGCTGGTCTCCCCAGTCCCCTGACCCCACATGTCTCCAAGGCTGCACCTCTGTCTTCACTTCAACTGCGTCTTTCTCCTAATGGGCTCTCAGGAGAATGCGCTAACCTTCTATGAATACCAGTTTTCTCTCACGCCTGTGCTTACAGGTTTCGAACATTTAACACACAGCACTCTAATCTGCCATCTTATCTTTCCAGGATTTTTGGTGTCATTCAAATCAATTGTGATCTACTTGAGGCCGCAAATGGGGTCTGAACAAATGTTTTACACAAAGTGCCTAAATACTTGATAGATGAAAAATGAGTTGGTAGGGCTACGGATGAGGCTCAGTTAGTAGAATGATTGTCTAAAACGCATGAAGCAGTGGGTCCCACCCCCAATACTGCAAAAACTGCATATAGTGGTGCATATCTGTAATCAAAGCACTCATGAGGTAGAGACAGGAGGATCAGAAATTCAAAGTCATTGCCAGTTATATGCCAAAGCTTGAGGCCAGCCTCAGCTGCATGAGATTCTCTCTCAAAACCCAATTCTAAGCCACAAAAATACTACTACTACTTCAACTAGTAGTATTACTACTACTAGTAGTAGTAAAAAGTTAAAATGACTTGGTAGTTTAATGGGTTTATGAAATAGAGGGGGTAGTTTTACATATTTCATTTCTCTTATCCTTTCTGATCTGCAAAGCCCCTTTCAGAAGCCAGGGAGTCTTCCTAGGGCTACGGGGTTTCATTTGAACGGCTCCTTCTATGCATTCATTCAGACACGAGCATCAGTGTTAAAACCATCACCTGCTTTTGGAAAGACTATTTACGATAGCGATATTTCAAAATATCTATCTTGGAGACATAATCAAGTCCAATTGTTCTTATGCTGGCTACCACTGGAATCATCTGAAAACGAGAGTTCCTCACCTAACAAATGGCTACAGCACTCACTATGAGCCTGCTGTGTGCCGTGGATAGAGGGAAGCATTCACACACAAGCAAAGCGAGTTCTCACTGCACAGTCCCGGGGGTGCGTGCTTTGATCTGTGACCATTGTCTCTCCTCCCTCAGTTACTATGTATCATCCTATATACACACCCTGGATGCTACAATTAACTTTCCTTGTAAAGCTTTAAAACAAAGCACTATTATGAAACACCATATTTTCTGAGTTTTTCTAATTGGTCCTTTCTCGTCTCCATATGGTAAGCATTTATTACGCCTGTCATTAAACAGCATGAAAGACAATTTTTTTAAAAAATTGACTTTTTCAATTGCAGTCTGGCATGAATGTTTTGGTGCTGTTGTTTGGAGTATAAAAATAAAAGTTGAGCATAGAAATATATTATTGATTCCTGTCTGTTCTTCAGGCTCATGCACTATTGATTAAAGCCCTAACCTTTGCTTCTTTATCCCAAGAGAGCAAATTTGTAGAGCTTCCAAGAACCAAAACTCTGGCATGAAGATTTTGATAGCTGGTGAACCTGGCTGGAGCAACCCATATTCTTATTGGTGATGTGAGTGGCCTTGACTGGGAGATGTCAGATTGAGCACAGCAACATTTTGGATGCTCACAAAAACTTACCAATCCAAGGATGCTGCATATGTGTCCATATTGTGGGGCTGGGGAGGTCATGGGACCTATATGTGGATTCAGTGTAAGGGCCAGCAACTGAACTCTGACTAACATAGGCAGAGTCCACTGGGCATGTGGAAGGGAATGGCTACAGTTATTGATCCTAGAGGTGACCCTCATTTTTCCTTGCCTCTATATGGTCATCGTATTTTCCATTGGAAACACAGTTTTCCTGAGCAGACATGCCTTTCCTATGGCTTTCAGTTGCAGGTCCCTCCACTCCTGTTTTGCAATTACACCTGTCTTTCAAGGCCCAAGTACCTCACATTTACTTGTGAATTGGAGACTGAGCTACAGTTTTCCTCCATGGGAAAGGATGCTGGAGAACACCATTGCAATATTAAGTCTCCCCTGTCTACCTGGGAGCCTTGGTGCGCTGACAGAAACGCTTAGCAGCTATGAGCTTCAAGCTTCCTCTTTTTCTTGGACCAATTTGCATGGTCTGATGAATTTGGAAGTAGCAGACAGTGATGGGAGAAAGTTGAACTCCTCTCCACTCCCAACAGTGAATCTGGATAAGAGAAAAGAGGCTTAGCCTGGCTAGGTTTTTTAAAAATCAACTTGATGCAAGTTAGAGTCATCTGGGAAAAGATGTCTCAACCATCTCCATCAGATTACCTGTAGGCAAGTATGTGAAGCGTTTTCTTGAGTAAAGATTGGTGTGGGACAGCTCAGCCCACATGAGTAGGGCCGATACTGGGCTTGGCGTCCTGGATGGTATAAGAAAGCAAGATGAGCTAGCCATGAAGAACAAGCCATAAGTAGTGTTTATCCATTGTCTCCATTTCAGGTCCTACCGCCAGGTTTCTGCCTGGAGTTCCTGCCCACCTTTTTCAGAGATGGTGTGTGAGCTTTCTTCCCCAAGTCGCTTTTGGTAGGGTGTTTTATCATAGTAGTAGAAACCCTAACCAAGACAGGCAGGCTTCAAACTACGAAATGAACACACAGTGGACCAGATAGAGAGACCAAACAATGAGCTTACATATCCAGGCTGGGCAGGACTTGGCTGATGCTGTGGATAGGTACGAGCAACATGTAAAGCAACACACCTGTCAGAAAGAAGCATGCACAGTCAGTCATTTTGGGGATGTAATCAAGCCTAGCCAATGCAACTGGGGCTGAGAAGGACTTGAGTGCAGTTACTGCAGTAGACCGTTAGAATGGCTACACACAGGGAATATGCTGTGCACAGCTCTATACTTATCTTTGACTTTCTGTTACTACTCAATTCTTAATGAAGTTTGGATGAATTGAACTTCTCTTGAGCGGGTGATATGGATGAACTTGTATATTTGTATGTGTGTGTGTGTGTGTGTGTGTGTGTGTGTGTGTGTGTGTGTGTGTGTGTGCAGGCACACTTACCTATGCATGTATACTTGGAGTCCAGGAATCATCATTTGGTATCTGTCTCTATTGCTTATTTTGTGGAATAGCATCTCCCAGTGAAACTGGAGCTCACCATGTCGCTTAGTTTGGCTGGCTAGTGAACCCCTTGGACATACCTGTCTCCATCTCCTCAGTTCTGGAATTATAGACATGACACACATGATTCTATTTCTTGCTATTATGTAGATGTGAGAGAATCTTAACTCAGATCCTCATACTTAAGCAGTAAGCTTTTTCCCCACTGAGCCAACTTCCTCATCTCATGTGTACATTTTTTAAAAAAACGATTTATTGTATTTATTTATGTATATGAGTATACTGTAGCTGTCTTCAGACACACCAGAAGAGGGCATCGGATCCCATAACAGATGGTTGTGAGCCACCATGTGGTTGCTGGGAATTGAACTCAGGACCTCTGGAAGAGCAGTCAATACTGTTAACTGCTGGGCTATCTTACCAGCCCATGTGTACATTTTTTACGGGGTAGAGCAAGTGAATATCAAGAGACTTAAAGCATGAGCCTATGACTCCACCACTGCTCACAGATGGGCATGTGTGTGGTTTTATATAGAAGAATATCATCACAGGGCTAATTATAGTAGCAAAAAGTTGAGCTTATGTAACGTCTGGCCATAGGGCAATGGGAATAATATTCATTATTTTGGGTCAGTTTTTATATCAAATAGTATAATTTATAAAAGTATAAAGTGATATGAGGAAATACTCATAAGCTATGCTATCTCTGGGGGGGCGGAAGGATTTCTATTATTTAACTAAATGGCTGTGTTGTCAAAGTGCCTCCTATATTTGCATTTATACCATAAATTTATGCTGCTCTTAACCGTTGTGAGAGAAGCTTCTCTTGGCTAGCAGTTAATGCAGAGACTCATACTGTTTGAAGTGCCAAGTACATCTAACTTTGCTTGCTCAGCTGTGCATACTTCATCTCTCCCAACCTCCCTCATCCAAGGACCAGAGCACACCACAGAAGAGAGGGCAGAATGAATGTAACAGCTGGACAGTGGGCAGAAGAGCTGAGAAAGGCTGTCTACTGGACATGACGGATCAGCTGAGCACACGGACTTGCAACAGCTGTGGTTACCTACACAAGACCTGTGTAAGATCAAGCCAATCAGAATTTCAGTGTGGGTCAGGGAAGAAGCCTAAAGGCCCAAAACTCTACCTATAGGAGAAGTGTAATTGTGGGGCAAGTAGCACTGTGTTTCCAGACAAAAACTCAATTCGCTCAAACGAATTCAGAAACCCTGGTGAATTTTCATATCTGAAAATGGTAGTCATTTCATCTGCTCCCCACATGAGGATCGTGACCACTAGTCACATAGCACAGAGCACAGAGTTCTTCATGCTAATGAGGGATCTAGATAGCCAGCCGCTAGGCTTTAGCCAAGGAGCTTCCCACCCCAAACATTCCTCTCTGCAAAAGATATTTAATCTCTAGCCTACCCTGAGGAAGTTGTATGCATGATTTTCATCGTGAATAAACAGTTTAGATAAACAAAGACTGCTTTTCTCATCAAGAACGGGTGTGGGGGAAGTCTTAGAGCGGTAGCATCTAAGTCTCCTGCAGAAGGCTGAGGGAGTGAGAAGTCACTTTCCTTTGGAGACATGCCTGCTAGTAGGATGTCCATGGCCCAGGGGGTGACCCACATCCATGCAAAATAGACAACATTATTTGGACTCAAGTTTCTGGTAATACGGGGAGAAAGAGAGAGAGAGAGAGAGAGAGAGAGAGAGAGAGAGAGAGAGAGAACATAAAGTTGGGAGGAAGACATGGGGTCCACAACGGGAAGTTGGAAGCAGGTAGCGGTGAATATATACATAAATGTATGAATTTCTCCTTTTAAGATGAGAGATAAAAATATTATGTCAAAATATATATTGTGTATTTTTATCCATAAAACCAAGCAACCACAATGCCAAGTGAATACACATAAGAAAAAGTACTTTTTATATCACAGCGTCTAGAATTTAATAGGCGATTTTCAGTGTGGACATGAAAACTGTTGACTCTGGAAGTAGCTCTCACCCAGGGCCAGATGTCAGTGTGTCTGCATAAATGTGTACGTGAAAATGGAAGGAAGTCATGAGATACTTTTTTTGTGTTTGGCAAAATGTCTGTAATAAATCTTTTACCATAAAAATGCATGATTTTCAGTGGTGTTGCTTCTCTAATTAGAAACCTCTCTGTGACAACCCTTTCAAGGCTGTTCACTGTTCATGAGTCTTAGGAGGGTGTGCTCTGTCTGGAATACTATACTCTCCTTGGAATTAGCTTGCTGTCTAGTTTTGGCCTAATCCACAGGTTTCAGGATCAATGAGAAACCCTGTCTCTAAACATAAGATGAAGAGTGATTGAAAAAGACACCTGATATTGATCTCTGTCCTCCAGAAGCATGCAAGCAAACCCCCACATACATGACTACCCTCAAACCCGCAAATGGGAATCTTCTGTTTGTGCTTGTCACCACGGGTAGCTCATTGATTGATTCGGTTGGGCCAATCAGGTTCACTAGGTTGGGAACTTGGAAATGAGTAGAGAGGCAGCCATCTTCCACTCAATAAAACAAGAAACAATAGAATATTTTGTTGAAAATAACGGGGAAGAAAGGTGTAGGGGTCACTGCAGGTACCCATCCGAGGTTCCTGTTCCAACGTATGCCTGCTTCCTTGGTATCTGCCATGATGGGGCTGTATTTTTCTTTTGCTTAGTATATAAGATAACATCTCCTTTTAGCATTCTCATGCATACTTAGGTTTGGCTGATTCTTCCCCTTTCGCATGCCCTCCCCTCCCCCAACACCTCCGCGCTGTGCTCTCTGCCTTCAGTGTCCCCCTCTCTAGCTTCCTACCATGTGTGTTCTATTACTCTCCTACTCCTGGCTTAAAGCCGCCTTTCCCCCTTTCATGGATGCCGTTCTACTTTCCGGTCCTCTATTCAAACCTACATAACAATTACAGGTTAGGATCTGTGCCTGAGGGTGATTAATGGCACAAGTCTCTTTGAGCCTGGGTTTCGTCACTTAACCATTTCCGCTGCACCTGTTTTTCAGCCACTCTCAGGCTTTTTGTTATTGAATAAAATTCCACTGTATATTTTCATTATTCCTTTATCTGTTGATGGACATCTATGGTTCCATTTCCTTGCTATTACAAATAGAGTGAATGATAAACCTGGGTACGTAGTGTCTATATGATAGGATTCACGCTCTAGCTGGGCCACGTGGAGTGAAGAGCAACTGCACTGATTTCCACAGGTTTTGCTCCCACCAATGCTGACCAAAGGGCTTTTTGTTTGTTTTGTTTTTTTACTCACATCTTCTGTGGTATTTGTTGTATTTTCTTTTTAAAATTTTTTTCTTTCATTCAAAATAGATTTTTTTCACATAATATATTCTGGCTATGTATTCCCCTCCCATGGCTCCTCTCAGTTCTTCCCCACCTCCCCTCCCATCCAGGCCCACGCCCTTTCTGTCTCTCTTTAGAAATCAAACAGGCCTCTAACGAACGATAATAAAACAAAACAAAACAAAAAAGAAACAAGTTGGGATAGGACAAAACAAAGGGAGAAAAAGAGCCAAGAAAAAGCACAAAACCCACAGAAGGACACAGGGATGCCCGGGCGCACGCACAAGAGAATCCTATAAATGCACAAAACTATGGGACCTCATGAAATTGCAAAGCTTCTGTAAGGCAAAGGACACTGTCAATAGGACAAAACGGCAACCAACAGATTGGGAAAAGATCTTTACCAATCCTATGTCCGATAGAGGGCTAATATCCAATATATACAAAGAACTCAAGAAGTTAGACTCCAGAAAATCAAATAACCCCATCAAAAAATGGGGAACAGTGCTAAACAGAGAATTCTCAACTGAGGAAATTTGCAGGGCTGAGAAGCACCTAAAGAAATGTTCAACATCCTTAGTCATCAGGGAAATGCAAATCAAAACAACTCTGAGATTCCACCTCACACCAGTCAGAATGGCTAAGATCAAAAACTCAGGTGACAGCAGATGCTGGCGAGGATGTGGAAAAAGAGGAACACTCCTCCACTGTTGGTGGGATTGCAAGCTGGTACAACCACTCTCGAAATAAGTTTGGTGGACCCTCAGAGAAATGGACATAATACTATCTGAGGACCCAGCTATACCTCTCCTGGGCATATACCCAGAA
>JAPYYD010003486.1:0-14098 GCA_028551405.1 Uromys caudimaculatus | reverse complement strand
TGAAGGGAACAGGGACTGGTGGCAGACATTTTAAAGACACTTCTTTGTACCTAGCTGCCTCCCTGCACAAGTCCTCAGGAGGAAGGGATTGGGTCTTGGAGAGGAGTGCTGTGTTCATCTCAGGGTGTGTCCACTGGTCATTTTCCTATTCTTGTATAAGATGTGGTGACTCCATTCTCCTATTCATAAATTCCTTGTTAGAAGAAGTGGACAGTCATTCACCAGATGCTCTGGAGTCTGACCTTGTAGCATATGAAATGCAAGAGGAAAATTGGTGTCCCTGGTTCTCTCTAAAATCTTTCTGATCCCCAGGTCACCAAGTGATTGTAGATGGCCAGGGAAAGTTCCTTGAATTAATTAGGTTTCTCTAGAGTTACAGAACCTGAAGTCCAGCTAACTCTGATTAGTGACCAATCTGTCCATTGCCCAGGCTCTGGAAAACGTAAAGGACAGTTAGGGCGTAAAATGAATTATTACTTCTTACCAGCATTTCTGTTTTGCCTGTACATGTGTCTGTGTGAGAGTGTCAGATCCCTGGAACTAGAATTGCAGATAGTTGTGAGCTGCCATTGTGGATGTTTGTAATAGAAAGCAGGACCTTTAGAAAAGCAGTCAGTGATCTTCACTGCTGAACCTGTTTTTAAAGGCTGTTGCAAGCACTAGCCTGGCTTTTGTATGTTCTTCTTCATCTGCTGTGCCTTCAGGAGGAATTATCCCCAGAGAGGCTCAGTGGCCAGGAAGTCACCCCTGAGAGCACAGTGAGATAGCTCTGCCAGTGCCTTGCTTCCTGCCCAAGCCCACATGGCAGTCAAAGTGGTCTTCTTCAGGAGTCTGGTAGGATGAGCTTCTATGGACCTCATTATCCTAAGCTTAAATTCCATGCCCATTCTAACAGCCAGGGTGGTCTGGGACTATCCAAACCCTCTCCTGGGTGGAGAAGAAACAGAGTCCATGCCTCCACTTCCCACAAGCTCTCTTCTATTGAAGTGCCTCACACTGTGGGAAATGGGGACATGGGGTTGTTGGCAGGACATGACTGATGTCAGTTTACACTCAGGTCTTGCAGGCTCACTGCTAGGATCAGAATGGGTGGCATCAGCAGTGCAAAAGCCCCTTCTAGGCATATGTTCCCTTCCGAACTCACAGCGCCATAACCTTCATCCCTTCAAAATCTTCCTGGTAAGGTTTTCCAGGTTTGTTTTTCTTAATTGTTCCGCAAACATGGAGGTGTGAGTCCAATTCCAGGGCATCTCCAGTCTGCAAGTCTGGCTGCTATGTAGGTGTACCAGGAGGAATAACTACTGGGAATAAGGGTAGATCTGGCAGCGTGGCTACCGTGGCAGGGGAGCACAAGATTCAGTATGTTCTTGGAGAACCTCCTGGGAAAAGGGACTCCTGGGTTAGCCAGTGTCCTGAGTTTCTAGGTGCTGAGATGTATGATTTGGATCACATAGGTAGAGCTTCCGGGAATGTGGCTTTCCACTTGGGATTACTGGAAGTGTTGCCCCATGTCCAGAGGACCTGATTTTACAGGAAGAGAATGTGGCAATTTTTGCTTCTTTCAGAGTCTTTTCTCTGGTCCGGGAGAATTAGCCATGCAGATGTTCATGCTCAGTGCATGCTGAATCTGCTGAGCAGTAAATCTGTCCACTGCTCAAGCTCTAGAACTTTTACAAATAATTCAGACTTAAAATGAAATATTTTTGAATTTGTTAGATATGAACCTATTAAAGGCAAAATCGGTCCTGAGTTGCTAGTCTTTTTCCCCTTTCCTTGTCTCTCCTTCAGAAAGCCCCTATTTCATCCCCCTTCCCCCTGCCTCTATGAGGGTTCTCCCCCACCCAACCATTCCTGCCTTCCTGCCCTGGCATTCCCCTACACTGTGTCACTGAACACCCTCAGGCCCAAGGACTGCTCCTCCCACTGAAGTCCAACGAGGCCCTCCTCTGCCACATATGCGATTGGAGTCATGTCCCTCCATGTGCACTCTGGTTGGTGGTCCAGTCCCTGGGACTCCGAGGTTCTGTTTGGTTGACACTGCTGCTCCCACCACAGGGCTGCAAACCCCCTCAGCTCCTTCAGTCCCTTCTCCAACTCCTCCATTGGGGACCCAGAGCTTAGTCCAATTGGTGGCTGCAAGCATCCACCTCCGTATTTGTCAGGCTCTGGCACAGCCTCTCAGGAGACAGCCCTATCAGGTTCCTGTCAGCAACCACTTCCTGACATCTACAAAAGAGTCCGGGTTTGGTCACTGTATATAGGATGGATCCCGAGGTGGGACAGTCTCTGGATGGCGTTTCCTTCAGTCTCTGCTCCACACTTGGTCTTCCTATTTCCTCTTGTGAGTATTTTGCTCACCCTTCTATGAAGCACTGAGGCATCCACACTTTGGTCTTCCTTCTTCTTGAGATACATGTGGTCTGTGAATTGTATCGTGGGTATTCCAAACTTTTGAGCTAATATCCCCTTATCAGTGAGTACATACTGTGTTTGTTCTTTTGTGACTGAGTTACTTCATTCAGAATGATATTTTCAAGTTCCATCCATTTGCCTGCGAATTTCATTAAATCATTGTTTTAATATCTGAGTAATATTCCTTTGTACATCTACCACATTTTCTGTATCCATTCCTCTGTTGAGGGACATCTGGGTTGTTTCCAGCTTATGGCTATTATAAATATGGCTGCTATGAACATAGTGGAGCATGTGTCTTTATTACATGTGGGAGCATCTTCTGGGTATATGCCCAGGAGTGGTATAGCTGGCTCCTCAGGTAGTACTATGTCCAATTTTCTGAGGAACCTCCAGATTGTTTTCCAGTATGGTTGTACCAGCTTGCAGTCCCACCAGCAATGGATGAGTGTTCCTCTTTCTCCACATCCTCGCCAGCATCTGCTGTCACCTGACTTTTTGATCTTAGCTATTCTGACTAGTGTGAGGTGGAATCTCAGGAGTGTTTTGATTTGCATTTCCCTGATGACTAAGGAAGTTAAGCATTTCTTTAGGTGCTTCTCCTGGGCAGGAAACAGATCACTGCAAAAGAGGTATTTATAACTTCCTTGTCAACAGGTTTCAGTTGCAGTGCTCCACAGACCTCAGAAAATGGGGACAGGGGATAGAAAAGGAAATGACAATTTACATTGGGGTCTTGGAGGCTCACCACTATGTGCAGAGTGTACTCGTCACATTAAACCCCTCCCAGGCCTCAAAAGACAAAAAAAAAAAGTAAAAAATTAAAAAAAAAATAAATGTACTTGTTTGTATGAAAAACTATGTTGAATGTAGAACAGAAAGGGGTGAAGATTAGGGCTTGAGTAATGGCTCAACAGAGGTAATAGATATGAAATATTAAAGTGCCTATAAGTCAAATTGGTTTTCTAGTTCTTTGCCCATCCTGTATTTTTAATTTTGGATGGCAAATAAATGTATAAATGTATGTTTGATAGTGGGCCTGTGAAATGCAATGGGCAATTCCAGAGCTTCGGGGTACCTAGTCTCAATGAAATGTCCATACTTTGGGTTTGGTTCAATGGGTGTGTTTTTGTTTTATTGGTTGCTGATTTTTATTTTTTATACAAGAAGAAAAGAACATACAGTAGGGTGTGTAGGAAAGGTAGAATGTGGGAGGAGCTCAGGAAAGAGAAGAATATGAAAAAAACATATTGTATGAAATTTTTAAAAAGGAAACTCAATACAAGTAGAAGCAATCAAAGTGTTGGTTTATATTCTTAGGCATATCAACCTTACAATGTGGGCATTATTATTTGAGGACAGACAGCATAGCATCCTTCCTCTTTAGCACCCTCTTGTTGTAGTCACCTTTTCTTTTTATGTCACTTCTCTAAGCTCATTGAGAAAACCTGATTACTGCCCAGGTACTTCTGGATCTATGTATAGTTTTGTATTGCTTAAATAACTGTGTTTCAAATTTGTTTCTAGTTTAAGAAAAACAAAGAACAAAACAAGCAGAAAGTGATTTCACCACTTCAAAAAAAAGAATTGTAATTTAGCAAAGATGAGGGAGCGTTGTCATATATATATATATATATATATATATATATATATATATATATATATATATATATATACATACACACATATATATGTATATATATACACATATATATACATATATGTGTGTGTAGCTAGATAAAAACACAGATAAATGGAAAGATATATACATAGAAAGATGGAAAAATAGGTAGATATGGGTAGATAGATAAATAGACAGATCCATAGATAAATAGATACAGATATAGATATAGATGTAGAATACTGGAGCAAGAAACAAAATTCATTTACAAACAATTTTAGAAAAAATGTCCAGTGGATTTTCCCTGGACAGATTATTTTTCATGATTCCCAAAAGTCAGCATTGACATTGGGACATGGAAATGCATTTGCATTTGGAAAGTTTATTTTCTTTCCCTAAACATAATAAAACAAAATCCATTTTCCTGCAATTTTCACATTGTTTTCAGCCCACAGAAAGATAAAAATATGAAATTGGCTCCCGCATGGATGGATGCGCTGGAAAGTATGATGATAGGTGAGGAGGAACAATCTGAAAAAGAGAAATGGACACAAGCCCTACTGTGTGAGATCTAGTCAATACTGTAGGTGTGCAATGAAACAGATGCACCTGTGGGGGGAGGGGCAGCGGTTAGGAGAACAGGAGAAGCTTCCTGATGTAAGTGGGTGAGGAAAGACGAAATATAAGTGATCAACAAGCAGTGTGAAGGAGGCTGAGTTATATCTAAGATATTTTGGAGAGTAGTCTTAAGTTGATCATTCTCAGTTTGTTTTTTTTCTCTCCAAGACGGGCGGAGGGAGTCACCCTGGAAGTAGGGTATCTTGCCATTCTTGATACTACACTGCCATCCAGTGGAATTGCTTTGCTGTTCCTGCCAACACCTCCATGTGCTTTTCCTCAGCAGGTCTGGGAGTGGGTGAGGAGTGCTTGGGCTTCTGGTTCAAATACTGAATCAGTGAACAACCAGCCAACAAGTGAACGGAGATCCAGCCAACTGGCCGGTACTGGGGTTAGCCAGGATTTGGTTTCCAAATCATAAATTCAGCTACTCAGTAATATGGGCTTTATGATTTTGCGGCAGTCATTTTAGGCACAGTGATGAGGATTACTGCCCTGGATTCATCAACTGGGGTGCAGATATGTGGGTGACTTGCTTATCAAGGTTAGGAATCTGCACAATTGCCTCTGACCTGGTTTTAAGACACCTACTGGCATATATAACTCATTTCTTGGAACTACCCAGTGACCATGGGATTCTGGCCTCTGCTCATAAGCTTCAGGGTCTCCAGAAATGCCACCTAAAGGTGGAAAAGATGTCAGTCCTTTCCTGTCTTCATCATTCTGTCTACCCAACTCTTCTTCCCATCCTTCCTTCCCTTCCTCCTTCCTTCCTTCCCTCCATCTTTTTCATTACCTTTCTTCCTTCCATGATCAGATGCTCAGCCTGCTGTCTCTGCTTTGTTTTCTCCCCCTTGCCTTCTGTATTTCCTGTCTTTTGTATTCCTTTTTGGTCCCTTTACTCTTCTACTGTCCTTCAGGAGTCTTGTGGGCAGAGCTCTGTCTTGAACCTGGAAGCCGAGGTTCACCAACACAATCAGGTCTCCTGCACAACTCACTGACCTGGAAAATAACTGTAAAAATGAGATGTAGGCAGGACAATTTCTAGCCAGGCCACAACAAAGCTTCACCCTAAAATCAGGTGGGCAGTTGGCACAAGGGTGACAGCCACACATACTTCTCTAGGATGTACAATGGAATCATGATTGGAGTTAGACTCCATGATCCACAGAGGACAACAGGCACACAGGAGGTTGCCGAAAGGAGATACTGGGAAAGGGATGATTGACAATGACAGTGGGTGGTATAGGTGGGATTGATTACTACGAGTAGCACCATAATTGTGGCGAGATTGGTCCAAAGGCATAGTTTATAGCCTCAGCCAGGGCATGGCAGGCAGTCAGCCCCGGGGATAGAATCAGAATTCGACTTTGGATATTTTCATGTCCCATGACCATGATACTCCAGAGCCTTACCTTTAAGCAGAGAATAAGAGAGCTTCCATTCTCAAACTCACCCATGATGTAGCAGTGCAAACCCAGGGTCATGGACTCCATAAGTTGAGATTTTTAGAGGAGATTACCAAAGTGTTTGGTTGCCAGCCTCCCTCTCTATTCTGCTCCTAACAGTGGATTGGGGATCGAAAGACCTCATGGTGGATATTTCCTGTGTAATATTTTTCTTTTGTCTTCTGTGCAACCTGGAAGCTTCCTCTGTCAGGTAAAAACCCATTTCTGCTCCTAGGCCCTAAATGGGTAGGTGACTAAGCTTCCCTTGTGCCAACTGCCCACTTTCTTCCCTGTCCTATGACTATCCATGTCAGGAGACTGCTGAGTGAGTGTGGAGAGGACAGGTCAGCTAACCTTGAACCTGAAGCTCAGTGTGTCACAGTTTATAGGGTGTCGGCAAAACCATGGAAGGCCTGGACACTTATTGATCACCCTTGACCCCAGAGACATGATGAGGCTTCTGTGCACTTGTGCTAGTTAGTGTATTCTTCCTGGGCATTGGGGGATGGGAGTGTGTTCAGCCTTCAGTCCAGTTACTCCCTAAAGTTTTGTCTCTGTAGCCTCTAGCAGTTATGGAATCCAGTGGTGGATTTTCCCATTTAGTTTTCTTATATGGTATTTATACCTTCTGAATATAGTTAGACTCTGGACCAGGGCTTGATACACACACACACACACACACACACACACACACACACACACACACACACACATACACACACACTATCACACACACAAGCATGAATACAAACATGCATATAAAGCAGAAAAACCAGGAGTGTCCACTCAGAAAGACTCCAAATCACACCCTTAGGCAGAAAAATCCAGGACTGAACTCAAATACATTGTAGTCTTGTGGTAAATTGTTGGCCATTTTTTTCCCCTGAGATGGGCGGAGGAGAGACCCTGGACTAAGGTACCCTGGTGTTCATGGAGCAATACTGCCATCAAGTGGAATTGGTTTCCTGTTTCTGAGAACACCTAAGTGTGCAGTTTCAGCAGATTTAGGGTATGAGGAAGTTTGGATACAGGGACACTCTGGTCCCAATACAGAAAGGAAGGAGGCTCTAGCCAGTCTCAGAGGACTCTGCTATTTCAGAGTCTAGGTCACCCATTGGTGCACTCTCTTGCCATTCCCCTAGGCATGCCATGTCCCAGGGCAAAATCTGCAGCTTCACAGGAAATACAAGCCTATATTTCCTGTGTCAGCCATGTTTGCCAGGGTGTGGTAGGGTTCTTTGACCAGGAATCTGCTGCCTTGAAGGACTTGTGGAAAAGAGACTTTTGTCTTCTTCATATCCTCCTACCACGGTCAAGAAGCAGAGACAGCCCGAATATGTATGAGCACAACATGGTGGCTGGATTCATGATCACTTTTTGAACCCTCATCTATTCCTAGCCCCCATTTCCTGGAATCAGAAACTGCCTTTGATATTTGGAGCTCTCTTCATGACTTTGGGGATCCCTAGAAATTCCACAAGTATTTTACATAGCTGTCAACCCTTCTTTCCCCCTTCTCCCCCCATGGCTCATCCTTCCTCCTTCACCTTCCTCTGACATACTGGGATGTTACACTTGTTCCCTCCTTCCCATGCTTCTGTCCCCAATCTGTGCTTCCAGGGAACTTGTGTTCTTAAAGACGAGTCAGTGTGTGTGTGCTTGTGTGTGTGTTTGTGTGTGTGTTTGTGTGTGTTTGTGTGTGTGTGTGTGTGTGTGGGGGGGGGAGAGAGAGAGAGAGAGAGAGAGAGAGAGAGAGAGAGAGAGAGAGAAGGCATTCTTTCTCCTGATGTCCTTCTCCATGCGTTCAGATCCTTGGGAGAAAACAAGATGAAGTATTAGATTTCTTTTGAGTTTGGTGACATGAGACAAAGAGGGACAGCCCAAGGAAAGGGTGCTGTTTTGACAGGTGCTGTACTGCCTTCCTGGCAAGAAACAGAGGACTACGTCTCTGTTGTGTGTCTAGACACCCTCAGTCTATGTAGATACCACCATAGAACCCTTCTGTTTCTACTGTAGATAGAGTTAAATACATCCATACTTGGCAGCATGTACATGGTAAAGAAAGATCTAGGTACAAGAGGGACTCTGTCTTTGTACACAGAAAGTACTGGCAAATATCTTGACTGTCAGTGGCTGTGTTGGGTAGAGGGCACTATTGTTCACAGACAACGAGATAGTAATGTTTTCTGGGAATATTTAAAGAGTTGTTTTAAAGCCACAGCCACAAACTTGACAGACTTGTAGCTTCTGAGTTGTGCTAACAGTTCTTTGACATAGTCCTAAGATGAGGGTTCAAGGGGCCTAATGTTTCATCAAAGGCCGAGATGACGCAACACTAAAACTCATGTGAGCTTTACAATATGGCTATCAGGTACAATTGGATGTACAGACAAGGTCCTGCAATGCACAGGGTACATTTTCTGGATGAGAAGGAAGGAATCATTACATTATAGTATGGGTATATGCAAACGGGACACTGATGTCGCTGGTACTCTCTAAAATCTCTCTGACTTTCCACGTGGGAATTTGAAGATTGCCATGTGGCCAGCAAGCCTGGTGTTAGGGCAGGAAAGTGTGGCATGTCTCGCAGGGTCGCACAATCTCTTGTTCTGGAGATTCAGCCATGCATATGACCTTGCTCAGGTCCTGCTGAATCTGCAGAGCAGCAAATATGTAAACTGATTAGGCTCCTTTAAACATTTACAAATAATTTGTACCTAAAACGAAATATTTTGGAATTTGTTAGATATGAACCTAATAAAGCCAAAAATTGGCCCTGGAGTGCTAGTCTTGTTTCTGTCCCTTTTGTTTCATCTGCTCTGCATTCCAGAGGAAGTATTCCCAGAGAGGCTCAGGGCCCCTGGCAACCATCTCCCAAAGGAGTACCTATATTGAGAGTGCTCAACCAGAAAACCCATTGCTGCCCAAGCCTTCTGAGAGCCAGACTGGTAGTTTTGTGCAGCCTGCAATGAGTTTGTCCATCTGGACCCCCGAGCTTAAACTCCGTGCCTTTTTAGGCAATCAGGAAAGATATGAGCTTCCCCCAGCATTCCCTGATTTGGAAGACCACAGCAAATGGATTCTCTTCTTCAATTGCACTTTCTCGGCCTGGTAAGATTCTCAAGCCATGTTCCTCCTTACTTTTTTGGCAGCTTAATGCAGTGATTTTACTTGCAATATGTCTTCCTGCCCCTCAGATTGCAACCGGTTGCTTTAGCAAATTCCCTGCAGTCAGTTCTTTGCCATGAATGAGATGGACAATGCAGCAGTAGGCAGCATTGCTACTAGGCAAAGAAGATTCAGATTTGGTGTGCTCTTGGTGAAGTTCCCTTCAAAGAGGGACTTCCTGTGTCCACCAGGGTCTTCATTTCCAGGCACCAAGCTTTATGACCTAAACAGCATGGCTAGAGCCTCCTAGAGACTGGATTTCCACTTGGGGCCACTAGAAGATTTGCTAGTGGCCACAGGGGGAAAAGTTTCTTGATTTCAGGAGCAGGAAAGTATGGAGATTTGGAGATTCTGAGCAGGCTCCAGCACTCCCTGGTCCTGGAGATTCATCACAGGCAGTTGCTTGTGCAGAGCTACAGCTAAACATATTGACAGGCAATAGTGTCCACTGCTCAGACTCCTGGAACTTTTATAAATAAATCAGACATAATATGACATATGTTTACACTAATAATATATTCACGTATTGAAGTTAAAATCACACTAGGAGCAACTGTGGAAAGTGCTAGCCTGGATCTGTACTTTCTGCTTCTTCTGTGTGTCTTCAGTCTGAATTAGCCCAAGAGAAGCTCAATGACCAAGCTCACTGAGATAGATATGGCAGAAAACCTGATTACTGCCCACACACTTCTGGTTCTATGGGTACTTTAGCATTCCGTAAATAACTGCTTTTCAAAATAGTTTCTACTTCAGGAAAAAACAAAACAAGCAGAAAATTATTTCATGTCTTCAAAAACTATGAATTATAACTTAACAAAGATGAGGAATTGTCATATGAATGGTTGTGTGTGTATATATATATATATATATATATATATATATATATATATATATATATGTTAGTGTGTGTGTGTATCTATATCTATACATGTAGATAGATGAGTAGATAGATAGATAGAGACACATATAGATCGTAGAGTGACAAACAAAATGCTTTAAAAACCAACCAAGAAAAAAAAAATGTCCAGTGGATTTTCCATGGACCCACTTAATTTTAATGATTCCCAAAAGCCAGCTTAGGCATTGGTGACATGAAAATGCATTTGTATTTGGAAAGTTTATTTTCTTTCCCTAATGGTTAAGACAACATCCATTTTCCTGCAATTTTCATAATGTTTTTAGTCCACAGAAAGGTAAAATATGAAATTGGCTCCCCATGGATGGATGGACTGGAAAGTATGATGATAGGTGAGGAGGAGCAATCTGAAAAAGAGAAATGGACACAAGCCCTACTGTGTGTGATCTAGTCAATAGTATAGGTGTGCAATGAAACAGATGCACCTGTGGGGGGAGGGGCAGCGGTTAGGAGAGAACAGGAGAGGCTTCCTGATGTAAGTGGGTGAGGAAAGACGAAATATAAGTGATCAACATGCAATGTGAAAGAGGCTGAGTTATATCTAAGATATTTGGGAATGTAGTCTTAAGTTGATCATTCTCAGTTTGTTTTTTCCCTCAGAGAAGGGCAGAGGGAGAGTATCTTGCCATTCTTGATACTACACTGCCATCCAGTGGAATTGCTTTGCTGTTCCTGCCAACACCTCCATGTGCTTTTCCTCAGCAGGTCTGGGAGTGGGTGAGGAGTGCTTGGGGCTTCTGGTTCAAATACTGAATCAGTGAAAAACCAGTCAACAAGTGAACAGAGCTCCAGCCAACTGGCTGTTTCTGGAGTTAGCCAGGGTTTAGTTTGTGAATCATAAATTCAGCTACTCAGGAACATGGGCTTTGTGATTTTGCGGCTGCCATTTTAGGCACAGTGATGAGGAACACTGCCCTGGATTCATCAACTGTGCGCAGGTATGTGGGTAACTTGCTTATCAAGGTTAGGAATCTGCACAATTGCCTCTGACCTGGTTTTAAGACACCTACCTGCATATATACCTCATTACTTGAAATCAGCCAGTGCCCAGGGGATTCTGGCCTCTGCTCTTGAGCTTCAGGGTCTCCAGAAGTGCCACCTAGAGGTGGAAAAGGTGTCAGTCCTTTCCTGTCTTCATCATTCTATCCACCCAACTCTCCCTCCCACATGTCCCTCCCTCACTCCTCTCCTCCTTCCCTCCTCCCTTCCTCCCTCCTTCCTTCCCTCCATCTTTTTCATTACCTCTCTTCCTTCCATGATTAAATGCTCAGCCTGCTGTCTCTGCTTTGTTTTCTCCCCCTTGCCTTCTGTATTTCCTCTCTTTTGTATTCCTTTTTGGTCCCTTTACTCTTCTGCTGTCCTTCAGAAGTCTTGTGGGCAGAGCTCTGTCTTGAACCTGGAAGCTGAGGTTTACCAACACAATCAGGTCTCCTGCACAACTCACTGACCAGGAAAATAACTGAAAAGATGAGATGTAGGCAGGACAATTTCTAGCCAGGCCACAACAAAACTTCACCCTAAAATCAGGTGGGCAGTTGGCACAAGGGTGACAGCCACACATACTTCTCTAGGATGTACAATGGAATCATGGTTGGAGCTAGACTCCATGATGCACAGAGGACAACAGGCACACAGGAGGTTGCCGAAAGGAGATACTGGGAAAGGGATGATTGACAATGACAGTGGGGGCTTAGGTGGGAGTGATTATTGATGGTGAACCCATAATGGTGGCAAGATGTGTCCAAGAGATGGTTTATATGCTCAGCGAGGGCATGGCAGGCAGGCAGCCCCTTGGATAGAATCAGAATTCTTCTCTGGATATTTTCATGTCCCATGACCAGGATCCTCCAGAACCTTACCTTAGAGTGGAGGATAAGGGAGCTTCCATTCTCTAACTCACCCATGATGTAGCAATGCAAACCCAGGGTCAGTGACTGCATAAGTTGACATCTTTAGAGGAGAATACCAACGTGTTTGGTTGCAAGCCTCCCTCTCTATTCTGCTCCTAACAGTGGATTGGGGATCGAAAGACCTCATGGTGGATATTTCCTGTGTAATATTTTTCTTTTGTCTTCTGTGCAACCTGGAAACTTCCTCTGTCAGGTAAAAACCCATTTCTGCTCCTAGGCCCTAAATGGGTAGGTGACTAAGCTTCCCTTGTGCCAACTGCCCACTTTCTTCCCTGTCCTATGACTATCCATGTCAGGAGACTGCTGAGTGAGTGTGGAGAGGACAGGTCAGCTAACCTTGAACCTGAAGCTCAGTGTATCACAGTTATGGGGTGTCGGCAAAACCATGGAAGGCCTGGACACATATTGATCACCCTTGACCCCAGAGACATGATGCTAGCTGAGGCTTCTGTGCACTTGTGCTAGTTAGTGTGTTCTTCCTGGGCTATGGGGGATGGGAGTGTGTTCAGCCTTCAGTCCAGTTACTCCCTAAAGTTTTGTCTCTGTAGCTTCTAGCGGTTCTGGAATCCAGTGGTGGATTTTCCCATTTAGTTTTCTTATATGGTATTTATACCTTCTGAATATATCTGAATATAGTTAGACTCTGGACCAGGGCTTGATACACACACACACACACACACACACACACACACACACACACACACACACAAAATCAAGAATGCACACAAGCATGTAAAAGAGAAAAACCAGGAGTGTCCATTCAGAAAGACTCCAAGTCATACACTTGGGCAGAAAAATCCAGGATTGAATCACACACACTGTAGTCTTGTGGCAAATTGTTGGCCATTTTTTTCCCCTGAGATGGGCGGAGAAGAGACCCTGGACTAAGGTACCCTGGTGTTCATGGAGCAATACTGCCATCAAGCGGAATTGGTTTCCTGTTTCTGAGAACACCTAAGTGTGCAGTTTCAGCAGATTTAGGGTATGAGGAAGTTTGGATACAGGGACACTCTGGTCCCAATACTGAAAGGAAGGAGGCTCTAGCCAGCCTCAGAGGACTCTGCTATTTCAGAGTCTAGGTCACCCATTGGTGCACTCTCTTGCCATTCCCCTAGGCATGCCATGTCCCAGGGCAAAATCTGCAGCTTCACAGGAAATACAAGCCTAGATTTCCTGTGTCAGCCATGTGTGCCAGGGTGTCGTGGAGTTCTTTCACCAGGAGTCAGCTGCCTTGAAGGACTTGTGGAAAAGAGACTTTTGTCTTCTTCATATCCTCCTACCACGGTCAAGAAGCAGAGACAGCCCGAATATGTATGAGCACAACATGGTGGCTGGATTCATGATCACTTTTTGAACCCTCATCTATTCCTAGCCCCCATTTCCTGGAATCAAAAACTGCCTTTGATATTTGGAGCTCTCTTCATGGCTTTGGGGACCCTTAGAAATTCCACAAGTATTTTACATATATGTCAACCCTTCTTGCCTCCCTCCCCCATAGCCCATCCATCACCTTCCTTTAACATACTGGGATGTTTCACTTGCTCCCTCCTTCCCATGCTTCTGTCCCCATTCTGTGCTTCCAGGGTACTTGTGTTCTTAAAGAGAAGTCAGTGTGTGTGTGTGTGTGTGTGTGTGTGTGTGTGTGTGTGTGTATGTGTGTGTGTGTGTGAAATGGCATTCCTTCTCTTCATGTCCTTCTCCATGTTTTCAGATCCTTAGGAGTTTGGTAACATGAGACAAAGAGGGACAGCCCAAGGAAGGGTGGTGGTATAATGGTGTGATACTGCCATCCTGGCAAGAGACAGAGGACTGCGTCCCTGTTGTGTGTCTAGATGCCCTCAGTCTATGTAGATACCACCAAAGAACCTTTTAGTTTCTACTGTAGATAGAGATATATACATCCATACTTGGCAGCATGTACATGGTAAAGAAAGATCTAGGTACAAGAGGGACTCTGTCTTTAGAGAAAGAAAGTGGCCACAGGGCCCCACACCTGATCAGCGCC
>JAPYYD010003485.1:0-14098 GCA_028551405.1 Uromys caudimaculatus | reverse complement strand
GGAATCACCTCGATGGCCATCAGGGAGAAAGGAGAGGACTTTGGGCCTGAGGGTGCTAGAGGCCCCAGTAAAGGGGAATGTCAAGGTGGGAATATGGGAATGGGTGGGCGGGTAGGCGGGAGGAGGAATTCCCTCACAGAGGCGGGGAGGGGGAGGGGATAGGGGGTTTCCAAAGAGGAGACCCAGAAAAGGGGAAACATTGGAAATGTAAATAAAGTAACAAAAATAAATATAAAAAAAAAGTTACAGGTGTATCTGTTAGTTTTAAACCAAATACTGTAGTCAGAGATTTACTTTTTAAGAGTTACAGAAAATAACACCAATGTAAGAGATATCCAACCACCTACAGGCTTTCAGGATGAGATATAATTCAACTGTAACTCTTTTTAATGCGATCTCAACCATCCAGTTAGATATTTGTTCTACCTAGAAATAACTATTACTTCTTCTGGCCTGCTACTGATCCTGACTATGCTTGTGTATCAATTCACAGGCGGCAAGTAGCAGAGGCAAGCATCTTATTGTGAGGAGAATGCAGAATTTGTGACCTTTACTCAAACAGTCCTATCCGTGACCATGAATGTTTCCCAACATTCCTATCCATGGCAATGTTTAAGAACATATTGGTTTTTATTTTTGATGTCTTTTTCATTTTAATTAAAATAGATTTACATCACTTCCCTTCTCCCTTTTCTCCCTCCCATACACCATCTTTCGATCTCCTGTGATGTTTTCCCAATTAACAAGATGATAAATTGTTTTTAAATAAATCACAATCTTTTGTCTGTGTGGTGTGTTTGTGTATGTATGTATAAATAAAAATATATATATACATACATACATATATATGCATAATATATATGCACACACATATATTATATATATACATAATATATATATCTTATAATATTTATATATATCCCATATGTTATATATATGGTTTGTATATTTGCTGGATAGCCAATAAGAAGACTCATTCTGAGAAAAACGTATCCTCTCTGCTCCCAGCATCATTAGTTGCCTGTAACTCTTTAACTATGGATATGACTCCATGCAATTTCCCAACTCTTGCATTAGCATGTCTATTGATACTGCCATGGACCTGGTCCTGTTTATGTAAACATTTCTAGGAAAGACTGTTTCCCAGCAGTCTTCCTGGTAATCTGGCTCTTACAATCTTTCATACTCCTCTTCCATGATGTACTGTGTGCAAGTGTTGTAAGTGTATACGTTTATCCATTGGGTCTGGGATTCCTATATTAGATTGACCTATTCATTTTCTATACTTTTAAGTTTTAGTGATAGGCTCAATTTGCTGGAAAGGGAGGCTTCTCGGATGAGGGGTGACAGGTACACTTATCTCTGGATATAATGATATGATTTAGAATGTTGTAAACAGTTACTCTAGTCTAACAAAGTAGCAAGAATAAATCTCTTTCTTAGGTCTGTTACCTCATTAGTCTCAGGGAGCAGTCAAACTTACCATTGTTGAGCATTATTTTCCTCATGTTGAGTGTGCCTTAGTACCAATTAGACAGTTGTTGATTAAAACCAATATTAAAGAACCACTTACTGCACCTTTCCAGATATCATGTCATACTGGTCACTATTGTGGACCATATTACAGCTAAATAGGACTATACATTGCTTTTCTCCCTTGGTGACTTGCATAGAATTTCCTAATGGCATAGAAGTTCGATCCTAGGGAGCAATTTTGCAGGTTAGATCCATATTAAGTCATCTCAGTCTTGTGTACTAAGTGTGCAGTATCCTTTGCAATAGGTGCTTCTTTTTAACTGAGAGGCAACCTACTGCTACAACTACAGTCTATATGGTTTTGGGAGTCACTTGGACTACCCTGATCAACCATTTTTAAGAAGATTCCTCATACCTGGTACTGGGGATTTTGATAGGTTATGGTTCTTGTGGGGCATATTGTCAACATTTAAAATGTTTTCTGTAGGCAAGAGGACTCACCAAAAGCACAGTAAGACCTATAACACCTCTATTTCTATTGTACCTTTATGCCAACAATCTTATTCCCACTTTTTCTCCTCTGGATAGTTCAGCTCACACTTACTGGGATTAAGGGATCATGTGTACATCCTTGTTCCCATGTATTTGTATTCAGTGTTCTGCTCCTCTTCCCACAAGAACAGACTCCATCAGTCTCCATCCACTGGATAACTGACCCACAAACTAGAATCTTGCATCACTGTGGTTTAGTAAAGAAAGGGCAGAGAGCAAATGTATGGTAAACTTATTCTTCACTTCACCATAGATTCTTCCTTCACTAACTGCATTAAGCTACCAACTTATATGTTGTCTACCTGAATATTAGTAGTAGTTTAATTTAGAAAGTATTAGAATTTAGAAAATATTAAACCAAAGCTTTTGATTTTAAAAAATATTCAAGTAAGAATAATAGAAAATAAAAAGCTTGTGCCGTCAGCTACATCTCATTACTATGAATAATCTCAAATGTTTATGGAAAGAATAAATTGACTTATTAAAAAAATCTTATCATCATATAAAGAATTTCACTCTATTTTTTTTAACTAAAAATGCTACAATGTATTTGTATTAATTGAATCAATAATTAACAAAACATTTCATGGTATGAAAGTTTAGAAAGAATAATTTATCTTCTTGGTAATACTAATCCATGATTCATTATAAAATATAGGTCTAAATTTGCTGTTCTAATTTTACTTTTAAAGACAGTTGTAAGCAGTACAATTTTAGAAAAAAATAAAATAAACATCAGTGAAGTTCCAAACCTCAAGATACCTAGAATGTGAATAGGATTTTAGTGGCCCTCATAAGAATGGGCTGTGATGTGTCTGGGGACAGCTATGTGAGAGACAAGCACAATCAGAGTGGACAAAGAAAATCAAACTGATAAATATCCTAACCTTGGACTTGAACGAGTAGTTAAATTGTCCAGTTTGTATTCTTTTGTTAGGACAGTTCACACCTACTGGAACAAATTCCCATAAATTTACAATGAATTATTTACTAGCATGTAAAAAATGTTAATCTAAAATTTTATTTTCCCTAAACTACTTATAAGAAATGAACTTCAAAGAAATGTGTAGGCAAGCTATTTCCCTAACTCTTAGGAACTCAACAATAATATTTTGGTATATCTCATCCCAATGTTTTATAGGAAAGTGCTTGAACACTGATGCACTGATACTATTTATTCATTGTTTTGGAAGAGATTGCAGCTAAACCTACAACAAATCTTCACAGAGGCAAATTTCAATAATTACATGGTAGTATGAGATAAAATAGAATTTACTTCTCTTTAGAAAGTTAATTTTTTTTATCTTTTTTAAACATTAAGTTAACATAATATAACATGATACTTTTGTTGAAATATGAAATAATTATTATTACTTTGCTAACATGTTTCCAGAAGGTAAATGAGTAAGTCTTAAATCAAAGAATTTGTATGTTTTTGAAATTATTGAAAAATAATATTTTAAAATTTTTCTTACCATCAATGTTACCATCAATGTTGCAAACACTGGCCGTGCCATCAGTAAGTCCATGTCCCTTACACAGATTCCCTGCATTCTAAACGGCAGAGCATTTTTGTTGCATTGTAGATATTTAAACCATTTTATTTCTTAAGTTATTTTTAACATCAAACTAACTTGAATAAAAAGTTTCCTGTATTCTACAATTCATGCTCACCTTCATGACCTCTTATCCATAGAACGCAATTGTGTTTGTATTAATTTAGAGGACTGTTTTTAAATACAAAAGACATTTGAACATTTTTAAATATAAAATACCCAGAAATCTATATTTTGCAGCTTTCAAAGTACAACTATACATTAAGAACTTGGAATATCAGTTTGAATTTTGAATGAAATATCTCTTTGTCTCTTCTAGCATACTTTCAAGAAAATAAATTGTTCTTAATAAGAAGAAAGTAAGTCTAATTTATCACTTCCTAGTGTTCACTCAGCTCCCCATTGATGAGAACAGAAGTAATTAAATGTTACAAGCTTATTGCTGGACTGCTTCTCTGCAAGAAATCTAAAACAATCATGTAAAGACTTTTGTTTTGAGAAATGACTAATTTAACATGAAGAAACTTACCTGTGAACCAATTGAAAATTACTTTCAAACATCTTTCAAAGACCAATAGTTCAAATATGCGAGTAAAAACAAAGTATATCCACATGCTCTCAGGGGAATAAAAGCAATGACAATAAAAAGCAAATAATTTAACAGTGTCACACAATTTTATTTAGTTCTTTAAATTATAAAAGCATTAAAGAAAAAAACAGATCTTGAATGTTCTGATAATACAAGTGTCAGAATCAAATAATGCTATCTGCCTAATAAGATCCTGTAACTATTTCTTGTATATAAACAATCTTAAAAGAAAGATAAGATCATACCCATATTTAAACAACTTGCTTTTAAATATGTAATCATATTATATTGACAGATGTTGATGTAATGCTTTTTCCCTTTTATTTTGGAACCTAGTAAATTATTCTTTAAGTAAATAGGTGACTCCTTCTACCACACCTTAAAATGTTCTGAGCACAAAACCATGGACTATTGGGAATTTATTTTGTCATAAGTTATGAAATAACACACCTCAGTTTTTTCTACTAGCTCATCATTTATTATTAGTATATTATTAATATTATTGTTATTGTTGTTTTTAAAACATTACATTAAAATTAATATGGAATGCATTGTTTTTCTTGATGAATTTAAGTTTGTGAAGTTTGTATTGTTTTAAATTTATAAATAACATATGAATCTACACCATTTTTTATCTCTCAGACTTGAACTTATTCCATGCTTATAAAAAAGTTGTAAAATTGGTAGGGGAAATGTTTGTATAACTACATCTGATTTTCCAAATATTAAATCATGTACAAAAATACAAAATTATAAAAACTGAAAATTCGCTGCTTAAAATCTATGAATTAAATTAAAATACTAGTTTAAAATTTCTTGACTATTATTCAAATTTTCATGACCCTATCCAGTATCCTGCATTGGCTTTTGGGTATTATTTCTTAGGTTCATGAAGTCTGCAACAATTTCTCAGTCTATCTTACCTCTAGAAAAATGTTAATATCACAGAATTTTGATATCATCTGATTAATTCATCTCCACTTGAAATGCTTGATGTCACATGACTGTTCTGAGTTATACATCATTTAACAGAACAATTATATGGGGAATGCTGTGTTCTCCTTAGTGTATCATTTATTGTGGTTTGTAGTTCTTGAAATACACATCTCATCAGTTAACTTCTATTACTTTATTAAAAGTGTATATACTGGCTTTCTGTATAGTAAAATTACTGCATTTCTTTTGTCATTAGTAAAAACATCAAGAGACACACTATATTACCATGAAAATCCTTATCAAATTTATATCATCTGTTTTCATATCAATTAGTCGATTTTCTGCAATTATTATATGCTTATATATTTACCATTACAGTGATATTTTACTTTTTCTTTATTCATCTGAATGTATTCATTAGCATGTTACTGAGCTACATTTAACTTTCTTTCTCTCTATTTCTTGTTTAATTCATACGTTTTTCACTGCAGATGCGTAGATATTTGTTGTATTCTTGAAGTCATGATCTAATATAGTCTTTAATTGCTTGCTTTCTTGAACAATACGGTTTGAGGAATGGGTATTTAATTGTATTGGCTTATGTCATCCTTCAACAAGTATCTTTCTTGAACACCTGCCTAACTTCTTATGCAATAGATGTTCCAGGCCAGTCTTCCGTATTATCTGACCCAGAAATTGTGTTTTAAAGAACAACTTTTATAAATTATGATTCTTCATGAGCTGTTTGTTCTCTTTTATGCCAGCATAATTTTGCCTATTGATTTTCTGAAGAGATGGTGTTAAGAAATGTAAACATGTAAAATATATGTAAGCATATGTATTTCTGTACCTACCCCGAGTTCATACTGAAGTCATAGAGCATTATTCTGAATATATATAAGCCCTTCTCCTTTATTGTTTTATCAAAACTAGAAAATACAGCATGTATTATGCTGTTATATAACCAGGTCCTTTTAAAATCTATATGTTTATTCAATTTCATATTACTATACACAAAGTAAAATTTAAGAACGAGTTGTTCATCACCTAGATAGATATCACAGAAAACCAGCTCAGGCTCAGAAAATGTGTAAATCCTTTGGCTCTCCTCTTCCACAGGGAGGTTCTACTCTTCCATACAATAAAGAATAGATCTACCAATATGCTCTAAAATATGTTAAAATTTTGGCATACTTTGTGAATGTTCAATAAAATGAAATAAATATAAAGTGAAATACTGAAATTCACAGTTTTATATTTAGTATGTATCTTCATGTGTTTAAGCACTTTTATTTATGTCATTTTATATTAAATATAAAAAGTGAGAAAGATGTGAGTGGGAAAGCTTAAAGTATGCTAACGTTTTAAGAACATCTGGAAATTCTCAGTTTTTCATAACATTAAAAGTAAAGAATGAAATAATATTAAAAATAATTCAAAACTTTGGTGGAGCATAAAGCCAAATTGGAAAAAACATTTGGGTTATAATTATTTTAAATTTCAGCAGCAAGTATTGGAATATTTTATATAATACTTTTTTCTTGATGTTTATGCATCATTAATATGTTTTCCTTTAAGTATGTTTGAAATTCACTACTTTTTACAATGGCAGGATAATTACTTGGAGAAATAAGAAGCAGGTGTCAAAAATACTAATAAATCTTAAGAAAAACTATTTATGATGTCAACACATGAATCTGATCATAAGGTTAGTGTTGATTCCAAAAGTAAATGTTCACTTTCTATCATGTTCTTAGTGTTAATGTTGAACACACGAAGCCTAGTTCCACACTCAATATTTAATTGCAATTCAAAGAATATCTTCCATCTGCACGGAGCAAAATGAATAGATTTAGGAACATATATGTTTACATCTGGTCTTCAAATACTAGCAGAGGGTTTCTTAAACAACATCAGGTATTATGTAATTTTTTAATAAGAACTCAATGTGGTTTATTTATTAATTTATTTTTATTTTATTGTTCCTTATATTTTAAGACAGAAGACTTTGTTATATGTTATTTGGATTGAACATCTCTGAATTTTTGAATGGAAAGTATGCCTTCATTATAATCTTGTTTGCTACTTCATCTTATTTTTTGTGGTACAAACATTTTTTTAAATGTTAAAAGATTTTAAAATGTTTTCAAGTCTTTGTATGTACACCATGTGTTGCCTGGTGCCTGCAGAGCTGAGAAGGGCATCGTATCCCCTGAGCCTTGTGTTATGGAATATTGTAAGCCATATGTGGATGATGAGGAATGAATGTATGCCCTCAGCAAAAACAGCAAGTGTTTTTTACCTGTGAGCTATTGTTCCAGATACTTTCAAGCCTTTTTCATTCAGCCGTTTGGATTCTACTCAAATATCATATAACTTTTGGTAAAGTTGCAATGAGTTTGTCAAAATAATCAAGGATTAGAAAATGTTGCTTCCCCCATTCAGACTTTGTTCACTTATAACAGCGACATCATACTCATACTCATTGAAAGGAATTATTTAAATACTGGCAGTTGTAGAAGATTTTATACAAACTTGTTACCCCAGTTGTTATTGTGATTTGCAGTATTGTCTATGTGATATCATTAATACTATGACTTCTGAGCTTCACCCTATTATTCTGACATAACAAGACTAAGACAATAACCCCTGGGGTAACAAGGCTTTGGGACTTTCCAAGTTCCCCCAACTGATTCTAAGATGTATTCAAGTTTGCTAAACTTTGTCAATTAAATTGTATTTGAATTTAGTTTCTTTACCTTGGTCCTTAAGTGTAACTCTTCTTTTAGTCACCAGAGTTACCCTATATTTCCGCCTCTACTCTTTTAACAAGTGTTTTGCAACCAAAGATTCCAATAACAAAAAAGTATAGGGTTCAACATTCAGCTACAACAAAGCTTTTAAATCCAGAGCTAGAAATTGCTTTCTGTCACCTAAAAATAAAACATATATCTCAAGACCTTAATAACTTACTCTCAAAAAATTGCTCTGAAGATATCTATGAATGTTGCATACTCTGAATTAGACCTTTCTGTGAGGCCAGGATTTGTTTACTATTCAAAGCAGATTCTGATATGGTGAGGAAAAAAATGGGATGTATTTTAAATGCTTATTTGCATGAAAAAATATTTTAAATAAAAGGAAAACAGCCAAATTTTAAGAGTTATATTTGACTCCATCTTTGGACAGTTAACAAAGGTTTTGCCTATCATTTATCTTTTTATAAAACTAGATATCTATTAATACTGACTTGGTGGTAGTAGATTTATTATTAAATAAATCACCCTGTCACTCAGTGGGAACCACTGATTAGGATAAGACACATAGATATTTCATTCAATGTGTCCTGAAACCATTTTATGCGCAAAGTGTCATAATATAAAGCATTGTCAAGTTGAAGATGTGATGTACTGGCTCAGAATGCTTGTTGCACTTGCAAAGACCTCAAGTTTGGTTCCTGTCACTTACATCATCCAAGCTATAACGCCTTCAGTTCTATCTCCAGTGAATATAACCCCTCTCTAGACTCTGCAAAAACCTACACTTATGAATAGATATACTACCCACACAGTCAAACAAGCAGGAGTGTAACTCTCTCTCTCCCACACGTACACAAACACACACACACACACACACACACACACACACACACACACACACACACACACACACACACACACTTAAAGTAATAGAGCCAAATAAAATACATTGAGGTATTTTCCAGAAAAATGTATTTAAAGTTGATCAGAGATATGAACTATTTCACGTGTGAGAGAGCACCCTGCTACTTTGTACAGATTTAACCCACTAGTCCTGAGAAATTGTATGGTCCACTTCTATTACTGTGAATATTCTTGTCTTCAGTATGAGAGACATACATAGTTTGAATCAATTGTATTATTTTAAGGAGGTAATATTGAAAAGAAAGTGTTTTTCAGATTTAGTGTATTAAGTCATTATACTTAATTGTTTTGAAAGTAAGAATAAAATATACATAGCCAATATATATATATGTGTGTGTGTGTGTGTTTGTGTGTATATATATTAAACATTTTAATATGTATTTTTAATTATATTATTATTTTATATCTAAAATTTGGACATTTCCCTTAATTTTCTGCTTTTTGGACTAATGGTTTTAAGAATACTAATTATGATTTGAGAGTAGTTATTTATTTCTACTTAATATAGAATTTATCTTTAGTTTTCAGACTAACAAATACTGGATTCGATCTCATGATGCTTTATTCAGAAAATAAATGTATATGGTATAAAATAAGAAAATTTTATCAGTAATACAATCATAATAGAAATAATAATAGAATGCATAATGCATTTAAGTATAATAATGTCATATAAGGAATCTTTATTATTGCCAAGAAACTGCCTAGATTTCAAAGTGAAGTGACCAACTCTCTTTACTGTGAGATAGAGAGATTCTCTCTTTTTTTTGTCCTGTAGGTCAAATTCAGAAATTGTGGTGCTATGACCTGAACTATACAGCTATCTGTGCATTACTTTTAATTTCTTCTCAATATATTAATAATACATCAGACATTAATTTTATAAAAGCCATTCCAAAAAGAGATTGCAAATATTTTACATGCATTTGATAATTTCACTCTAATGTTTGGAACTCTAAAGGATTATTTAAACTAATAAGGATTACTATTTCCAGTTGCCATAAATCTTCTATAAGTTTGTCTCGGAAAAGAGAAACCCAAAGCAACCAAAAATAGTCTCTTTACAGTTAACATAAAACAAACAAAAATAATGATAAAATGATTGGTATAAATAAAATTGTAATATGGTAAAAAGAGGAGAAGAACCTATATGGGGTATTCTGAGAAGGGTAATTCTGAAATGTTGGTCAGTAAGAGCTAAGAAACAAGGAAGAAGCTTTGGAAATGAAAGCAGCACTGTGGGGAAAGGGGAAGTTTGGGGAAGAGTGTGGCCAGTGTTCCAGTTCTATATCCCAAACTCCAAGGACCTGAGAGTGACCCTGGGAGTTTGCAGTGTTGGAAAACGGAAATTCAAGTGATCTAAGTAGAAGATACCTGGTAGAGCTTGTTTGAAAGGCATCTCTGTCTTGACTTTGGAAAATATTTTCTCATTAAATAAATTTAAAAATTAACAAGCAGCTGGCTCATGAGAGTGATGAGATTGCACTGGTCACAAGTCCATCCTCTTTTTCTCTGAACAAAGATTCCCAGGCCAGCTTTCTTCACTATTGGGTATGGGAGAATTTATGTGTCTTTTAGACCTCTTTCTCAGCTGTGGATTGTTACAGTCAAGAGGTCACATTTTCTTAGTTTTCTCAAACCACTGTTATTATGGCTCTTTGTGATACCAGATTAATCTCTGCTTATTGCAGCAACATCGAATTGAATAAAGATCTGGAATTGAAAAATTTCCTAAGAAGAGATTGCACTTAACTTTCACAGTATGATTACAGCTTCCTGTTCTCATCTGCATATTTTCTCATGTTAAATGGTTACTTAATAGCACTAAATATTTCGGTTAGTTATGCCTTTGCATATCATTGACTCAATCCACAGGAAGGAACTAGAATAAATACACCAATGGTGATAGCATATATCAGAAATATGTGCTGAATGGCTAAATAATAGTGATTTAATGTATTTAACCTTAGTATCCCCAACTGCTGGATTCCCAACCACCTGTTTCACAAGGATGCTTTACTTGAACTGGTCCTCCCTAGTGGTGTCTTCTGAATGCAAAGCACTCAGGTTGCCTCGGGCTTCCTAGAAACCCACTCTATTATTTGGTCTAAATAATTCCAGTTTGGTTTTATTTTTGCCACATTGCAAAATGCTATAAGGCAATAAAAACATGCTTGGGATAAAAAGAAATATGCTCAGAGTAAGTGGGAACCTTGCAGAACACAGGGAGGGTTAACAGGACTGTGTCAGTAAATTCTGTCTTTATGTTTAGTGAACTCATGTTTGAATACCATGAGAATTAGGGTATAAAAAGAAAATACTATTAATAAAATTAATCTCTTACTAGGCACCTCATTTATTTTAAGCCTGGAAGCATAATAATATTTCATTTAGATAACTACTTAAGAAAGAGAAATGTGTATCATTTACAGAAATATATAAGTTCCCAGAGTGATGTTTATACTTGTCCTATCTTTGTCAGTGAATGCTTAGACCAGATTTAGGCAAAAATATAGAAGATTTGCATCTCACACTTCTGCAACCCTGTGCAACATGCATATAAAATGCATATAGGGGACTAATGGCTGGGGAAGAGAGCCAGGGATGTTGGTTGCTTTGCTTTCTGTGAGGAACAGATGGGCAACCCAACTGGGAAGCTATAATATGCACTTAACTGATACAAAGGCAGAGTCATGCAGCAGAGCCCACATTTGCACAAAGCCATGATTGTAATCATATATTGTTTTATTTTTGATTCTTTTTTAACTGTGTAAATATTTCATGTGAATACAACTTTCACACTTAAGTCTGAATATAATTCTATAAACTGTCAAAAGCTTTGAAAAATTTAAAGTGGCTTTAGTGTATGAAAAAAATTAAACTGCACACAACACAGTAAATAATTTTAAAAAGTTAAAGGTTCTGACTTTTTGACTGAATAAATATCAGCCATCTACTGAAGGGAAAGACATAATGCTCAACTACTACTAAATTTAAGCCAAGAGCTCATGATGTCTTACTTAAAATAAAGAGCCACAGGCTTTGTTTCAATTTCAAACCATTTCTTATGAATGGTCTTTATCTAAAGAAAGAAGTTATCTGCTCATATCTGTACCTGTATCTGTACCTGTATGCTATCCCCTCATTTAAAATAGTATAATTCTGCTCAGTGAACACTGATTCATTTTAGATTAGGTAGAATTCTCATCAATGGGAATTTGGAAATGATAAGGCAATCTATGACTTTAAGTATTCCCCTCTTTGGAGTAACCCTCAGTACCTTTTGATGGACACTTACACTTAAAACTGCCTCTTGTATGGACTTTAGTTCCATTGTCATGCCCACTATCTAATGTAAAATTCTTTAAGAATCTCTTTTCCTTTCACAAAACAAGTCAAACTCTCTGAAATAATATTTAAGTGATTGCCTATCTGTTCTCAAATTAACAAAAAAACAAAAGAACAAAAACCAAAACACAAACCAAGGAAACTGGTCTTTGTGGAAGGACAGAGAATGGCTTGAGAAAGAACCGAAGGAGAGGAATTACCAACATGAACTCGTAGAAGGCATTGCTCTGTATCTTTCTAATGAAATCAAGAGAATGAAAAAAAATACATTGCTAATTTTCTGTGCTACTGCTTTATTATATCTTAGATTTATCATGCTGCACAAGAGTCTGCAAGTACTAAACCACTCAGCAGGAGAAAAGGCAGAATGTAGCCAAAGATGGTGCTATCATTCTATCCATGCTCAAGGTTTAGCAACACATAAATATTATAAAATGTGGTATTTGAAAATGACATACACTTTGCTTATGTGAGAAAACAGCTAAGAGCACCAGTCTGTAAAGTTATCATAAAATAGTAGAAGGTAGATTTTTCAGAAACTGAATACATTTTATAATGCCAGATGGTGATGGGTGTGGTTATTATCACATATGGTAGAGTGAGGTTTCTGATAGATGTGTGAAGCTTGTGCATTTTAAGATTTCACTACATCTCCCTAGTTGGGCTCTGTTGGGTGCAGTATTTTTACTTCACCTAGTTTCTTTGGTAGAATACTTCCCACAAAAGGAAATAAAAAATTTGCATTATGTATAAATTGTCCCCTGTATGTCAATCAAATAGATACAAATTCATGTTCACAAAACAAGTTGTACGACAGAACTGACTACATCTTGTGAACTGAGGTATGTTAACAGTTCTGTGAGCCACCTGCTCATGAATTTATAACACTTAGTTCACAATTAAGAAAGAAAGGACTGAAGAGTCTAAGGCTGGCTCAGAAGAACACTTGAAGCCATTTCATATAAATAGGTATAAGCCAATCAATGCACAAGTGTGCTGCTCGGCATCAGAGCCTGTGAAGCAAGAATAGAAAACAGGCTAGGCTCAGGCAACAGGGAGGGGCCTCACAGAGCCATCTCACAGTGGAAAAGGCAATGCAGAACCACCAAGGAGATGTAGCAGCTAAAACAGAGTGAGGATGAAGAGCATATCCTGTCATCTAGTTGTTCAGACACTTGTTTCTGTTCCTTCTCAATGAGGCAGATACAGAGATATGCTGATCTTGAAGAACCTTTGTCATCAGCAGCTGCAACTGAATGCAGCTTCATTTGGTATGATCTATAAAACTCATTTGTGTGTTTAAACACAAACATCATAAGAGCAGTGTTCTCCCAGCCACCCAGATGAAATAATTGAACTGTGCAGGAACTGGTCCAAAACATTGCCGGAGAAGGATTCCTTGTTGTGACAGCTAAGAAAAATCGACCATGGTTGTCTATAAGAAGGGGCAATCCAGAATTGTGACGATGCATTTTTAAGCTGGTTAATCTCATCACCTGTAGGTATAAAACCTGACTTAAAGGGATATGTTTCCATTAAATATTTGTCAGAATCTTACTCTTTTGAAAATATATCTAAGATATGAATAGAGACCAAGAAAAATAATAGGAAGACTAGGACTGACCAGTATAATATGCATTTTAGAAAAGAAAGCTGATAATTAGTCCAAGTTTATATAAACTGCTTTTGCTATACAATAAGAATAGATGATCAAGTCATTAATGATAAATATAACAGAAACATTATCCAAAAGTTCATTAAATATTTAATTTATTTTATAAAAAGAATTTTTTGGACATTATATTTTTTATTTATTTTTTAAAATTTATTTATTTATTTATTTTTGATACTTTATTTACATTTCCAGTGTTTCCCCTTTTCTAGGTCTCCTCTTTGGAAACCCCCTATCCCCTCCCACTCCCCAACTCTATGAGGTAATTCCACCTACCACCCACCCA
>JAPYYD010003484.1:0-12500 GCA_028551405.1 Uromys caudimaculatus | reverse complement strand
TCTGTGGTCTTCCTCAACACCGACTTCAGGACAGTGCTGTCTGAGGCTAGACCTGTTTGGTAAAGTGGAACAAAGAAAGCACTGTGAGCATCACTGAAGAGACCTGGAGACTCTACAGGACAGTATACACCCTTCTCCTTCCCATGGTCCCACAGCTGAGAGCTGACCAGGAGTAGACAGGAATAGCCCAGACTTTAACATGCCAGAAATCAAAATGTCTGGAGACATGCATATGATGGGTTGATGGAAATTTCTGAAAACATGGAGCCACTTGATAAAACCTTCATTCAACTCTGTCGTTTAAAATATGCAAATCTGGCTTGGTGAGCCAGCTCAGCAGTTAAGAGCACTGGCTGCTCTTTCAGAGGCCCTGGTTTCAGTTCTCAGAGCCTCCCGTAGAGGCTCACAAATGTCTGTAACTCCTGTTCCAAGGGATCCGATGCCTTCCTCTGATCTTTGTAGGTATTCCATTTATATGGTAAGGGGACATACTTGTAAGCAAAATATCCATACACATGAAATAAAATAGTTTTTTAAAAAAATATTTAAGTTTAGGGTTGGCAAAATAATTTAGTGGGGGAAGGGGCTTGTCACCATGCCTGACCATCTGAGTTTGAACCCAAGTCCCACACAGTGGAAGAAAAAACTCACTCCACAAGGTATCCTCTGACTTATATGTGTGTACAGAGGAACTCCCAGAAAGTTTGGCAATCACGTGTCCTGAGGGAACTGGAGCAGTGGGGGAACATTTCCAAGGTGCTACATAGTAGCCAGGGAAAGTAGGCCGGTGCACCAGTCAGGTGCACCAAGTTTCCATTTCCTTCCACAAAAACTCCAGATTACTTTTAATTCTTTCTGCTTTTCTTCTTTCTCCAAAATAAAATAGAATAATTAAATTAAATTAAAAATGTGCTGAGTTTTCTCTCCCACATCGCAAAGTCTTCAACGTCTAACTTGAAAGGTTTTCTGGTCCTTGTAAATGTTGTCTAAGGATCCTTTATAGACAGGTAAAGTCCAGCCTTGAGATGGGGAGAGACCAAGAAATCTCACTCTGAAAAGGGTAGAGCCAAGTGTCCCAGCTGGTGCCTATCATCTGCTATTCTGTAGGCTGACAGAAGAGGATTTGCCCAGGGTTTGAGACCGCCTTAAGGCCACATAGTGAGTTCAAGAGTAGCCTGAGGCTGCACAGCAAGATCCTGTCTCAAAAACAATGACCTGATAAAAACAATCCTGGAAGGCTGTGAAAGTGGGGCATAGACCTGAGCTGGGATGTGTCACTGGGGCGAGTGTCTTCTGGCCCATAATCTCATCAGACTAACAGAAAACAAGAAGGCCTACCTCAAGTAAGATCACGTGCGGGCATCTGAACCTCACACTGGCACACTCCTGGTTTCTCTCCAAAGAGCCCAGAGAACTTCCCCAGCTGGTGGAGTAGCGACTGCAGCTCTCCCTGTTTAAGCAGCTGAGCCCTGCAGTTTGCTCCCATCCTCTGATTGTCCTTGCCCCTCTGTAAGACAACACTTGGCCTGCTGAGCCCCCTCAAACCACCAAAGCCAATTGTCTGTGGGGCTGTTTGTGATGTGCATGGTTAAATACTTCCCTCGGCTCAGAGACACGGGACTCTGTGTCTCACACGGATACATACCAGATGTGGCAATCAGCCTGCTAGCACTGCTGTGTGGCATGCTCTGCCACCCAAGGGCAGCCCGCAGAGGCAGGTGCTGATGGATCCGTGCCTCAGTTTCTCCTGATGGATGACTTCTGGGCCTTCGGATGGGAATCTCCCAGCCAAGGTAGAGGCAACATGGACAAGTGCCCCTGACTCCAGCCTGGTGCCTACCAGACAGCACCTCCCCCTCTGGCAGAAGAGAGCTCTGCCAAGAACATGGAGCCAAGACATGGACCCCACATGTGTCAGATGTCACCTGGTAGATCTGGGAACCCCTAACGATCCAGCCTTGGCTCAGCAGATGTGACGCATGGCACTACCTACCACACACAAGCCATTCCGGGGAAAAAAGTACCATCCCCATCACCCCCTAGGGTAGTGCTGTCACCCCAAGTTTCACGGCTGCTCCTCTTCTGTGGGAGGTCAGCCCTCTGAAGGCGGAGACCTTTCAAAGGCAGCTGTACCAGCACCAGCTGCAGATCATTCAGCCTCTCAGTCAAGCGCTGGCCAGAGTCATACCCACTTACACCCACACACAACTGTTGGATGTACAAGTGACAATCATCAGGACAAAGGCTTGGAACTGTTCCTAAAGTTTTTGCTGGGAAAACGAGGGGCCTCTGCACCCATTTCCCGCAGGCCACGGAGACCTGAGCCACCACCAGCAAGTAACCCCAGCACAGACTTGGCTCCAAGCTAAGCAAGCCCTCTCCTTCCGCTAACACCCTGGCCAATTCTGTTAGAACCTCGCCTTTCCTGTTCTGGATAACATCAGGCCCACTGCTCCCAGGTCAGAGAGCACCTAAAAACCTGTGGTGGCGGCGGTGGCGGTGGTGGCGGTGGTGGTAATGGTGGTGGTGAGGGGGTTATTCATGAAAAAAGAAGACTTTGAGAGTTGTAAATTGCATACAATCCTTTGGGCTTTATTTATCTTCTAACATACATTTGGAAGCTTTGTGAGAGGCAAGTAAGGCCCTGGCCTGGTGGCCTGCTTTTGTAGAGCATCTGCATGGCAGGTTGAGACTAGACATTAAAGGGTTTCTAGAGATACTGGGCCAGCCAGAGCCAAACCTCCAGAAGACACTCAGAGACCCATGGGATTCAGGTACCAGGCTGAGTTCTGAGCCACGGGCCCTACTCACATGCATGAGTTAGTCCGTCTAAAATGCTCTGGTCATGAAAGCAAAGATTTGTTGGAGAGCATGTCTCCTGTCTTTCCCACACCATGAGCACTTCCAGATGTTGAGCAGACTCTGAGGGCCTAGCAGGCCCTGGGAGGCATTTAGGTAAGTTGTTCTCCAGTACCTCAGCCTCCTGTAGGAAGAGTTTACCAGCAAGAACATGTTTGTCCCTTAGTTTCCTCCACCTGTGCTGTGGTCAGGCATTAGTAGACTTTTCATAGTTGTCCTTAACCCTCCTTGGCTTGAGGGACATCTTCAGCTGTCACCTGTAAACTGGTAAAATATGAGACTCTCCTCTTCAAAACACCTATTCCCAGTCTCCACCTGTTTTGGTGGATGTCCCTGAGGCCTCAAAGGGTCAACCAGTCACCAGGCATGACTACCCAACTTCAGGCAATTACATCTTCTTGTCCTAATCTTTGTTCTCGGTGTCCAGGGACCTTCTGGCAGTCCCTGTGAATAGCCCTTCAGTGTCTTTCATAGGCCTCTGAGCTGCTGGTAATATGTAGCTCTCAGACTGCTCTGTAGCACCCCCTACACCCTGGTCTTTGCATCCAGGAACTGTGTGATGAACTAGCTGTCTTCACTGCCCTGTGAGCTGCCCACCTTGGTCCAAACTCCTGGCCTCTATGAGAACCAGTCTTTTGGGGTATTCGGCCCATAGCTGCAATCATTCTTGCAGTCTTATGTCCATGCCTTCTCTCCATAGTGGCAGGAAATTAAGCAAAATTCTTTTAAATAAGAGTAGCCCAAGCCACCTGACAGTGAACCAGAGAGTGGCCCTGCAGCACAGGGACAGCCTCCATCAGATGGGGTACAGATCCATGACAAGAATGTCATCCATTAAGACTCTGGTTTCCCTCATCAACATCTGCATTGAGGTACGAGTTCCCACAACTCCCTTACCCCCATACATCCTCCCTAGGCCCATCTCGAATTCAGTATAACCTGGGCTTAAGCTCTGTGTGATTATTATCTCTTGTTCCTTGGCTTAGGGGTCCTAATGAAGGCCCTGGGCTTCCACAGATCTTCCCACCCAGCCCTCAAGTGAGTGTGTCACAGCATGGTGGCTCTTCACTTCAAAACCAGCAAGGTGCCTCTCCCACCAGTCTGCTGAGACAGGGTCTCATGTAATGAAGCGAAGGAGAAGGGTAGTCCATCTCTAGTGCTAGCTGTTATTAGTCAGAAGCCAGTGGCACCTCACCCCACCCCCACCCAAGTGAAAGTGTCACACAGAAAGCTGGATACCAAAAAATGAGATCGTCATGCACCCCAAGGTATGCCTTCCAATAGTGTTTGGAGTCAGCCTTTTGGCGGCTTCGTTGGTCTTCAGCTTGCTTCCTCCTTTGGGGCTCCGGGAATGCCAGCTCTCAATTGCCACAGAATGGAAACACTGAAGCAGAGGAGGAGCCAGAAATCTGGGTCATTGACTTAAATTGGGAGACTGATTAGGGAGTAATGAGCCTGCAGAGGTTCACAGCACTCACTGGTGTCAGATGGGCGAGAACTGTGGATCCCTCGTTGTGTGGCTTTCTCTGAAGAAGTGCTCGGCCAGCTCACCTGCAGCCAGCAGACAGGCTAATCAGGCCTTTGATGCCACCTGCAGCATCTTGGCCCATGTCTGTCCCAGCAAACGTCCTACTTCCAAATCCAGCTGCTTTGCCTTCTAGAAGGATTTAAACAGGTATAGCTCTTACTGAGGGCAACATTCAGGTCATGCCTTCTTCAGTTACATCCATTTGGATAGCAGCAACAGAGCTCAGAGAGGGTGGCTCACAGCCCTGGTTTCGACAGGGGATCAAGGCAGGCAGTGGAAATTCCTAAAGGAAAGAGCAACCTATAACAACTTAAACATTCCTGGGAGATATGTGTGGCTTACCTAAGGGAGGGAAGATGGTTCACACACACAGACCATGGTTAATCTAAGAAGCAAGCCCATTGGCTGCCTCCATTGATGTCCATGCTACTGCTGGCCTTTGGACACCTTTGTGCCATGGCTGCATTTACACCTGTGGGCTCCAAGCAAGACACAACCCCCCATGTGGGAATCAGCAGGTGAATGACAGATAGGATACATCAGTGGGTTCACACGTGTGGATGGAGTTCAGACTCCACAGAGGGGCCTGTGGGCCTGAGGGGATCAGCCACATTTCTTTCCTCCTTGGCCATTTCAGAAAAGCAGACTGAGAAATCACCACAAACAGATGGGAAACAGAAACCCTCCTTCTACATGGGGACTGGACACTCTTTGGATACCTAACTTGAGTGCTCAAATTAAGTGTGTTTCAGTTAAAGTGAATTCTGTGAACACTCCCAGCCTCATAAAGTCTTCAGGCAACTTCTAGGCAGTGCTAGCTGAGCTCCCTCACCCAACCCCCACCCCACGCCAGGACATCTGTTTAGAAAGCAAATTGCATTGTGCCGATGAGTGGGGCTCCCCGCCCCCAATGAGAGACTTGAGTATGTTCAGGGGCGCAGGAGACACAGATGGCAAGCAAGCCTTCCTAGTGTATCCTCTGATGCACACAGGAGCAACACACTGCCTCTGACTCACTACGGGGTGGAGGAGCAGGCTGCCTACTGACCTCTGCAGCCATTCTGGCCTTTAGGAGTGTGAACTTTCAATTTCTACATCAGAGCTTTCATTTTGTGACCCCCTCCGCCCAAAATAATGTTATTCAAGAATGATGTTGATACGTTCCAGGTCAAGGCTGTAGCCGGAGGAAGCAGGGGGTGGTACAAAGAGGAATGCAGCCTACCAAGCTCGCGTCCAGCTCACTAGATGTCATCTCCCAGTAGCCCCACTTTGAGAAAATCTCATTCTGCAAACCCCATACTGCTCAAGCACCATGGATTGACTAAAACACCCACCATCGCTGCAGCAGGTCAAGAGCAGAGCTGCATGCCCAGGATAGAAGGTGGCCCACAAGAGGCAGGTTGCCCTGAGTGTCTACAGAGGAAGGAAGAGAGACAGGCCTACGTGTTAACCCAAGTTTATAGTGCCATCAGGACCCCCATTCCATGTGACTCCAGATATCTGGCCCATCCTCCCTGTTCACCCATCCCAAGGTCTTGCCTGCTGTCAGCCTGCCTCCAATACACACCATTTCTATGCACGTGCTTCTCACCCACACTATGTCAAATCAACATGAAAAGCCAACGATGTAACTCAACTGTGCTGTGGGGTAAGATCTCTGAAATATGCCCTTCTATATTCCATGAGATAGACACATCCATGCATACACATAGTGCTCAATACAGTCCCCGGTGGAAGAAATGGAACAAGTCAAGAAACAGGACCCTCAGTACAAAGGTGGGCTGGACTACCTCACCCCTAGTCATAGCCACTGTTCCCTGGGAATTCTTTCCTGATGCACCATAACACAAATTCTAAGGCTTCCATTTCTGGTCTCCCTGGAGGGGATGTCTGAGGAGCCTCTGTGAATTTTAAATGGTTACAGACTATCTCAAGGTCAGTGGCAGTCAGGCCTGTCCTTGGAAATATTTGGTAAGATGGTCCACAAAATCCACAAGAGGGGATTTGAACCCTGGTGTTAGCTCCTGATCTGAAAGGATGGACTGGCCTTGAGATACTGAAGCAGTATTCCATGAGTCCTGGAGGCTGATAGGGGAGCGAAGAGGAGGAACCCAGGATCTACTGAGGTCAGAAGGGGTAGTGGTGGTGACTTCTCTGATGGTGACCTCTTTGGTGGTGACCTCTCTGGAGGCCTTTTTATCTAAATGCCCATGGCCAGTGGCAGGTCAGAGCTGAAAGTTGGAGCTGAGACTCTGGTGTGGTTTTCACTCTCTCCTGAGCAACCTGGACAGAGATGCACCTGCATTCTATATCACTATATTTTCTGTGGACAGAGGTGGAAATTCAGAGGGCAGGAATCTGAGGTGGGGTAGTTAGAAAGATGCCAGGACCAGGAGACCTCCTTGGGTCAAATGAGCAGATTCCCTGAAGGCACAAGGTAACTGAAATATGGGTGGATATCAGATATGAGAAACAAGTAATATTTGTCTTTGCCAATATCTGAAATAATTTAGCGGTATATATGGGAATATTCACAAAAGTAAGCTGAATTCATGTTCACAGAAGCTAAGGAAGACAAACTGGCTGATCGGGAAAAGGCCACATGTGTAAGTATCAGATGAGGACGCAGAGTCAAGGACACCTAGACTGGGAACCAGCCAGGCTCTCCTCCGGACAAGAAAATGATAGCTTCCCTTTGTGATACACTAGGGGGAAAGACATCTGCATAGAATAAAATAATGTCACAGTTGGGAGCAAAGCACCTATGCCTGCTAGGCACATCAACTACGGCTATCACCAGGCTGTAGAGCTTGCATGGCATGGGATCCCAATATACACAAGAGGGCACAGCCCGAACCCACACATTCATAGCACATGCTACACGGCACACAAACTATACCCATGCTACATACAAATCATGCACAGTCCACACACAGTCAACCACAAACTCACATAAACACCACACACCACAGCAAACTATATGCCACAAACAAACCACACACATACATACGTATATAACACACACACCACGTATAACACCTACACATACCACATACTACACACACATCACACAAATAATATGCATCAGAAACACACCATGTACATACATGTTATATAACCATATACCACACTCCACACCCTTCATCACACACTACATACGCCCTACACACTGTGGAACACACATCGCACATAGTACACAAACCAGACAGTCAATATCCTCCCCATCTCTCCCCTGTATACCCATAGGGAAGTTGTGAATATCTGGCAGTGGGAACACTGTCTCCACTACAAGTGAGAGGGAAGATTTCTCTGCGGGGCCCCATTTGAAAAGGTCCGGGATTCATATGTAGCAAGGAAACTTGGTTCCCACTCTCATCAAGGAGCACTGCTCTGACCACTCAGGGCTCTTCTCTGACTGAGCACGTACGACTCTCAGCGTTATTGTTGCTGGTCTGGGAGGAACCTGTCAAACTCTAGTGCCTACATCTCTGAGGGTCAGCTCAGCCCCCCCCCCCCCATCAACATCATATCACCTGGGTACCACCACGTCCCATGGAAGGGCATCATGTCCACAGTGTGGCCAGAGGAAGGCCAAGTGTTTTGAGGTTGGGACTTAAGGCCCTACTGCAGGTGATCGACCATGCCTGAGCTTAAGTACTCCCTGGGTTGGTTAAACTCTGGTGCTGTAACTCACTGGTGTGTGGCAGGGCCCCTTACACACCTAAAGAATGGGGTCCTCTATTCTTTCTGTAAAAGGCAGCCAGTGGCTCCGCCATGATGAATTTCATGCCTGAAAACAAACCAGCATTCGTGACTACAAACACCAAGAGTTCCCCAAATCTGAATGACTTCCAAGCCATTAGATCCCAGCCCAAAAGAGAAAGCTAGAGGCATGTGTTCAGACCCTGGATGGTCTTAAGTCATCCAGCCTGGTGTAGCCCATATGCAGGCAACACATGTCTCTAATACCTTTGTATGTCCTCCTTATTCCTCCCACAGTCTCTCAGACATGCTCCGTGCCACCCCTTAAGTCAGCTCCCCCAAAGAAGAGACAGCAGCCAAGCAAGGAATCAGGAGACAGCCCAGGTTGCGATATGGATGCCTGAGCATTGGGTGAGTGAGTCAGCTTTCCTCCTATCATGGTGTTCAAAGTTGTAGCATGTTGGTTCAGTCTGGAGCTAACTCTGAAGGGCAGGAATTACTCTCTCCACCTGGCAGCAGTGGGAGCAGAGACATAGGTCTCATCCCCATCCTGGGTCTCCCAGTGGGGATTTCTCTGCTTAAGTCTGGGTCTAAGTGATTCTAAAAGTTTTACTCTACCCCCACAGCAGTGTCCTGATGATCTGAACATGCTTCACCCTACAGAAAGGTTAAGGTGAGCTCGCCAACCTTCCTAGCCAATAAGTCATAAAGAATAGAGCTGCTGTGCTGGGCTAAATCGCTTTATAACCACCAAGCCCTCTGCAGACACCCAGGGCCTCCGGACTTTGAGATGAGCAACGCTGACGGCCACACAGCTCACAGCAAGGACACAGAGGTGCTGGGAACTGATGCTGTTTACAAACTGCCCAGGGGAGGGCATCTGCCGTGGGTGAATCACAAGTCTTTACTCGCCATGGATGCTCGGCTAAGCACATGCAGATCCTGAGACACCGTGTGTCACTAGTACAAGCACGCTGTCTGTAGGTCAGGCTCTCCTCCACCCAGCCCCAGGGGGCCTGTTTCCAGAAAAACCTTCAGCTGTGAGTCCCAAATGTTAGCCACGTCCACTCACTCGGCTGATTATACCAAATAACTGCTTCTTCAGAAGCTCCTCATGACATCATGGCTAGGGAATTCAGTGTTTGTAGAATCCTTATTGTAATTTCATGTTCTCATGGGGTAGTCAGAAGGTTTCATGCCAAGGAACCACGGTGCCCACTTCTAGAAGCAGGGACAGGGGCATCTGAATTCTATTCTCTGTAGAGTCTGCTGTACAGAATCAACCACAGACCTCATCGACAGCCTCGAGGCTGTTCTACTTCCTGGATGGAAACCGATATCTTCAGGCTCCAGGCCCAGTTCTCTCTAAGGTCACATGAACATGGTCCTCAGTCCACGTGGAACTGAGATCACAAGACAGATTAAAGAGCGTTCCAGGGCGCTGTCCCGGGTTTGCTCAGACTTCAGTGCATCAAGACAACTGTTTATGGAAACCGCCTCCTCTTCAGACACTTCCTTCATTAATGGCCAGCACGTGCGTGTGGAAAAACCCCAGCAGAGGGATAAACACCAGCACAGTGTCTCTACAGTGCCTCAGCTCTGTTTGGCACTTCTTGTTTGCATTCTAGAGTACTGTGAGTTTGTTCCTGCGGCTCTTGGTCATCACCGGCTGCATTTCCTGCGCTGAGAGTAACTACAATGTTATGCTGGGTGTGCAGCGAAGGGGAGATTTCTGGGAAGAGCTTCGTATGTTATAGGATGTACACACATACAATTGATTTGGTCCCCGCCATCATGGATGACAAGAAGTCCCATGATCCCTGTCTGCTGGCCTGTGGTGGGACTGTAAAGTGTAAGAATCAGAGAGCCAGTATGCAAATTCCAGACTGAGATTGAAGTTCTCGGAGCCACAAGTGTTGGGCTGACTGTGTGTCCAGTTAGGCAGATGACAGCCAGCCTCGCCCTGACTTTTGTTCCAGAATGGGACGATGTCCCCACTAAGTCAGTCAACTGAAATGTTCACCTTTCCAGAAACACCCACAGACACAACAGGAAAGAAAGCCTAGCTAGTTACATGGGCACCCTATGGCCCAGTCCATCTGACTTGTCAAATCAGCCATCTTACACAGTCTGTGCCTACTGCTCAGTTCTGCCATCGTGATAAGAAAGCGTCGTGTCGTGTATGAATGCATGTGCGGAGCTTTGGACTAATGAGACCTACTTTACATGGGCTGCGTGGCTGAGGCACAGTTCCATTATTACAGTGCTTGCTGCATGAGCGTGGGCACCTGAGTTCATACCCCCAGCTCCCAATAAAAGCCAAGCCTCTGGGTCAGTGAGAGACCCTGTCACATAAAAGAAGGTGGGGAAAGAGACTGTGGGGTGCTCAGCCCTAAATCAGGGCAGCAATATTACAGTGCCTCTCTCCGGGTTTCAGGAAGAGGAGACAGAGAGAGTGCAAGAGCCAGAGGCAGGAGTGAGTACATCAAAATTGTTTTCAAGACACAGAAAGGTAACTAGACATACACACTCACCCAGATTGTGATGGTACATGCACGGGATAGAGTCAAGGCAGGCAAAATTCCAGCATAAATGGGGAAGGGATGCACAAAGCCCCGCCCCTAACTGAGGAGCTATTGATAACTGATATCAACGGGACCACACATCCGAGGTTCACAGACAGCACACGCTGGACTCGATGGGTTTTGTTCGTTTTAAGTGAGGACACAAAGTTGTATATGGGTATAAAATCAGGGAGATCTGGAAGGAACCATGGGGAGGAATATGATTAAAATAAATGTGAAGTTCTCAAAGAATTAATAAAAACAAGTTAAAGTTAAAATAAGATGGAAACCGAAAACAAGGACGGAGAGAGAGAGACGAAGATGCTCAACCTCCATCTCTGGCTCTACACGCACAGATATGTGTGCACGCACACACCACACCACAAACACATCTTCCATGTGCATACATACACATACAAAAGAAACAAGGTAATTTATAGACACTGACCATGGACCAGGTTTGCAGGCAGGTTACAGCTGGCCCGAGTGGCACACGTGACGCCAGGGCACCCGTCCAGTGGGTTGCTCTGGCCTCGGTGGGTGCAGCTGGGGACTTCACAATCACAAAGTATCTTCACTTTTTTTGAGGGAAGATCTCACTGGGTAGCTCTGGCTATCCCAGAACTCCCTCTGTAGACCAGGCTGTCCTCGAACTCAGAGATCCCTCGGCCTCTGCCTCCCAAGTGCTGGAGTTGAACGCCCGGCTGCATCTTCGCCTTTCAGTGAGAGTCCCGTGCTTGGCATGGGGGCATGCTCTGTGTCGTCGCGCTCTTCCCCACATTTGAGGGAATGTTTCAGTGTCTCTGCTGTGAAGCCCGATGAAGACAATGACATGGGGGACTTTCAGGAGCAAGTGAGCTGCATACTCTCAATCTTAACAAGGCAAAGAAGCTTCTGGAAATGTGCTTGAAACGATGAAAGTCTTGGATACGGGGACTGGGGATTATTTTTCTCTTTTGCTACCGCTCTGTGAAATAATCTTCAGCATCTTTTACCACACGGAGAACATGCCTGGGTCTTCTAGAAAGTTCTGCTCTGGCTTCCAGCGTCATAGACCTTATACTGACAGAAAAGCACAGTTCATGGCCAGGCATCTGGAGCAAGCTGAATGTCTGACAAGATCTGATCAAACTTCTGAGGACCCTTCCCTTCATCAGACTCCTGCTCTCCAGTCCCTGCAGATCATCTGTCCTCAGGCATGGTTCTTTTTTTTTTTTTTTTTTTTTTTTTTTAACTTGTTTATTTACTTTACATCCTGATCACAGCCCCCCTCTCCTCCCAGTCTCCCCTCACACAGCTCCCCCTGCAGCTCCCTCCCCTTCTCCTCTGAGAAGAGGGAGTCCCCCTTGGATAGCACCCACCCTGGCACATCAAGTCACTGCAGGTCTAGGCACATCTTCTCCCACTGAGGTCAGAAAGGGTGGCCCAGTTAGGAGATCCCAGTGAGGGTCCCCAAGCAGGCGACAGAGTTAGGTGGTTGGGGGACCTGCATGAAGACCATGCTGCACATCTGCTACATATACCCAAGGGGCCTAGGTCCAGCTCATGCTTGCTCTTTGGCTAGTGGTTCAGTCTCTGGAAGCATCCGAGGGTCAAGGTTAGTTGACTCTGTTGATCTTCTTGTGGAGACTTGAACCCCTCTGGGTCCTTCATCCTTCACCCCCAAGTCTTCCACAAGACTCCCCAAGCTCAGTCTAGTATCTGGCTGTGGGTCTCTCTTTTTTTTTTTAATTTATTTTTGATACTTTATTTACATTTCCAATGTTTCCCCTTTTCTGGGTCTCCTCTTTGGAAACCCCGTATCCCCTCCCCCTCCCCGCCTCTGTGAGGGAATTCCTCCTCCCACC
>JAPYYD010003483.1:0-14100 GCA_028551405.1 Uromys caudimaculatus | reverse complement strand
TCCCTCCCTCCCTCCCTCCCTCCCTCCCTCCCTCCCTCCCTCCCTCCTTCCTTCCTTCCTTCCTTCCTTCCTTCCTTCCTTCCTTCCTTCCTTCCCTGGGGATTCCATAGATAATCTTGGCAGACCCAGTTGCTCTTCCTCCTGTGGACCCTCTCTGCCCCTCTGCCCTTTTATCCTACAATCTAGCTGAGAACGGTGGGATACCTGGTAGGGATTCCAATCCATTCTCTACCTTGCAAGTAACAGCCACACATATCTAAGACCCAAAGAGGCCAACAGAAACAAACAAACAAACGAACCCCTAGAAAACCCACTCACCCAGTGAAGACATGACCAGAGATATCAACACCAAGAATTACACAGAGACTGTGACAGCATGCATATGTCAAGCAGAGAGTCACATAGAGTCCCAGTGTTAGAGGGGAAGTGGACAAAGCCTCTATCCCTAACCCAGAAGCTGTCTCCAACTGACAACTGTTTGCAAATTAAAAAGTAATTTACTCTAATAAAACACGACATATCAGAATATGTGGGATACAATGAAGACAGTCCTTAGAGTAAAATTCATAGCTCTAATAATTGATATTAAAATGTATGCAATGTTAGATATGTGTCTCTTTTCCAATTAATTAACATTCAGTCCAAGATAGTTTCGAAGAATCAATACCAATGCTTATCAAATTATATCATTAAATAAAAGAGAAAAGGAGAATCTCAAAATACTTCATTATATTATTATTGATTTACTATTCATTTCATTATTTAATATATTATTTATGTATTTCTTATTCAACCAGCATTACCCTCATATAAAACCCGAAGATACCCACACAAAAAACCATTATAGGTTTATCTCTTCAATGAACATAGATGAAAAAACTTTTAGTAAAATTTTTGTAAACCAAGCTCAAGTACACATAAAATAGATTATTTACTATGACCAAGTTAGTTTTATTTTAGTATACAAGGGTGTTCAGCATATACAAATCAATAATTGCAATGTATCTCATTAATGGGCTCAATGTTAGAAATCATATGATCATCTCAAGATATACAATGAATTAAAGCTTTTTTACCCACAACATATAACATCCATTCATGGCATAAGCCACAAATAACTAGTAATTGAGGGAACATATGAAACACAGTAAATGCTATACATGACAAATATATCAAAGGAGGAAATACGCCAATATTTTCTTAAAAGCAAGAAGATGGCGAGATGTTTATTCTCCACATTCTTCCTCTCTGTGACCCCTTCATGCCTTCAAAACTATTAACATGTGTGAATCTCTCATCCATTGTAAAGTTTAGCTATCAGCTTGAGATTCAGCTTAGCTCCCCATGGACTGTAAGGAAATACTTCCCATAAGATTTTGTCTCAGTGATGCTAGTCTCCTGTTAATCATGGCTGATTTTCACTCCAGGCTAGCCAGCATCAATTGAGCCAGTAAAGAAAAGCTTTTATTTCAGTAGTTTTGGTCTTTTGATGATAATGGCTGATTCTTTAGATCATGATGGCTATAACATCAGGTTTTTAATTCCGATATATCACACAAACAGTCCTTATAGAGTTTTTGAGAGGATCTCAAGTTTTCCTTTGAAATGTCACAAGTCAGGGCTTCATTGCCACATTGCTCTCAGCATTATCTTTAAGTTCCCACAATAGCTCATTAAACTCTGAGCACTCAGTGACTTTTCAAGTCCCACATCTTAAAAAATCCTTTACCTTTGTTGTACAAAGCATTCCAAGGTATAAAAGCCACAAGGTATTGCTCATAATAGCAATATTCCAAGCTCCTGGTGTCTATTTCTGTCCAATTTTTATTTCTATTGTTGTGCCAAAAACCATGACCAAAAACAACTTAGAAGGAAAGGATTTATTTGGATTATACATCCAGGCCCCAGATCACAGTCTATCATTAAAGAACGGCAAGGTATAAACTCAAGCAGATCAGAAAGCTGGAAGCAAGAATTGAAGCTGTATAGAAACACTTCTTACTGGCTTTCTCCAAATGACTTGCTCACCTTGTTTACTTATACAATTTACTTATACAATTCATGACAACTACTCAGGAGTGGCATCAACTACATTGGCTAGGCCCTCCCACATCAAAGATTATCAAGAAAATGAGCCACAGATCTGCCTACAGGTCATTTTCTCAGTTGAAGTTCCCTTTTCCCAGATGACCCTAGCTTGTGTGTATTTAAAAAGCAAAGCAAAACAAAACAAAAAACAAAAACTAGCTTGTACTTTGATTTAATAGAGTCTATTTTAAAATTTTAAAGTTTTAAAATTTTATATTTGTATGTGCACATGTTTGCGTGTTTTGTAGGTGAGTATCTATTCCTTAAAGATAAACGTCCCTACTGATTACATGAAATGGATAAAGAAAATTGAAAGTTAGCAACCGTTGGGGTTACTTTAAAATTGCTTCTTAAGATATTTCTTTTCATGAGTATTCCATTGCATATGTTAGTAACAGAGTATACTACATTGTTTTCTGCTTTGCATTGAAGAAAAATCTCTACCCAAGTAATGAATAACACATTGAAATATATTAAAACCTTAAATATCTAAAACCAGTAATAATTATAGAGTGATACATACACATATTTGTCCTATTGATTTTATTCCTTCATAATTACTATATAAGTGTTCATGCTTTTATAACAGAATGACTTCATTTTTAATCCTTAATTTTTAATGTTGAAGTTTGTTGAATGATGATGTATACATAGAATTCACTAAAAACCATAATTCATCATGTATAAGCCAAAGAATAAGAGAAAGTAATAGATTTATAAAAGATGCCTTAGTTTCAAATTTGCATTACAATAACCCCAGGGATCACAAGGAGCTGAAATGAGGTTTTTAACATATCAGATAAAACACCATCTCAGAAAGATCAATATGAGCAAACTACTCATTAGTTCCAGCAAAGTCCTTGGGTAAACAGCTTTAAATAAAACTATGAAGGGCATCAAAAAGCAAAGCAAGAAAAGTTCAGCAACTTCCTGAAAAGATCACTATGATACAAACTTTTCATTGTTCAAAAAGAGTAAATGAGTCTCAATCTTCCTTTGCCCATATTTGAAGACTTCATTGATAGTTAAAAGCATCCTCCATTTTCCAAATCCTCTTCATTTCAAAGAGTTAATAGATATTTGATTATATTTTCACTTTTTCTTAAGCATTTTATTAACATACGGTTTGCACATGATAGAACTGTGTATCCAGAACTATGGGATATTGTCCATTCTAGAAAATAAATTCTGTATGTATAGCAGTTTATGGGAGCATGGAGCTCTCTCAATCCGGTACTGACCTGGAAGTTTTATCCCTACTGACAAGAGTCCATAGTTTTGGAAGGTTCTATGCTTGCTACCTGAAGGAAAAAAGAATCATCAGTCTTCCCTAGCTATGAAGTCTGAGCTATCATCATTTCTGGACTGGAAAGACATGCCCACTTGAGTATGAGGATGTCATGGGAATAACCAAATACATTCTGATTATATTTAAACCTGCTTTACTAGATGAAACTTATACAGGGCAACACTGTAAGCCCAGGAACCTGCAGCTAAAGCAGTCATAGACCTTAAGGAAGAACATATTACTATCTATTCCTTCTCTCAGTCCTTAAAAACTATTAATGTATTTTGTCACCACAGAGATTTGCATAATCTAGGGTTCATGGAATTGCATACCTTATGATATTTTGCTATTACTTTCTTTCATTTAGCTTAACATTTGCAATGTTTATTCTTGTAACTTGATATAAAATTTTAATACATTTTATTGTCAAGTGATATTCTATCATGTGTACACATGTTTTATCAGTTCATTAGGTATTTGGTACTACTTTTATGCCATTCTAAAAACTATCGATTTAAACATTTGTATACAAATTTAGTCCTGAGCATGAGCTGCTAATTCTCCTGGTTATATACATGGGGAGTAGGAGTGGGACAAGACTGTGTATTAGTAACTGCCAACATATTTTCAAAAGGAACTGGGAATTTTGGTTTCCCACTGGAAATATATAAAGGTTCTGAGTTCTCCATATCAACATAGCATCAGACTAGCTTATAATGGTGATTCATTTTAGTGGGTGTGTATTATATTTCTAAGGTTATCATGGTCATTTTGCCAATGACTATAGAAAATGATTGTGTATGTATGTGTGTGTGTGTATGTATGTATGTATGTACATATTATTGTCTAGTGATTGATCAGTTATAGCTGGTAAGAAAAATCTCATAAGTTTTCTGATCTTTTTCTAGTTTTGCTCATTATAATTATAAATTGTCTGTCATTTGAAGATAAATTGCTTTGTTGCTCAACCTGGCGGAATATGAATGACTTACATGTTTGTCATTTGTAGTTTCTGTAATATGTCTAAGATACCCAAAACAAGTGAGTCTCAGCAATTGTCATGAAGAATAGTTTTTCTTTTCTTCTAGCATATGATAATTTTAACATCTACATTTAGGCAAATTGTGTGTTTTGCATTCATTTATTCATATAATGGAAGGTATGAATCCAGTTTTATTTGTTTAGTGATGGATCTGTAGTTGTCTAGCACTATTTATTAAATAGCCTTCCCACACTGAACTACCCTGCTACCTAGTTGAAAATCAATTGACATTAATTGTAAGAATTTAGTCCTTGACCTTAGTCCTGTTCTATTGATCTGTATTCTAATTTCTATTCAGAGCCAAACTGTCTGATTTTAGCTTTATAGTAACTTTCAGTATCATGAACCCAGAATTCAGTCGTTGGTATATTTTTAAATTGACTTGGCATTGTAGCTCACCTGGACTTTCTTGTGTATTTTGAGATTTTGTGGTTTCGTCTTACAGTAGATTTCCATGATGGGTATGTACTTGAATTTAGTAAATACAGTAATTTTAGCAGCAATATGCTCTTATCTGTGTACACTGAATGCCATTTCATCTCCCTAAGATAATCGTTGACAATGCCTAGTATTCTTTTTTTAATCTTTAGAATAAAATTATTTGAGTGATTAAGTGTAAAACTGTATTGAGATATTTCAATGCATTATCATGTAATTACCATCTGCACATAAAGAAAATTTCACTTCTTCATTTTTAATCAGGATGCTGTTTCCTCTTCCTCCTCGTCCTCCTCGTCCTCCTCGTCCTCGTCCTCGTCCTCGTCCTCGTCCTCGTCCTCGTCCTCCTCCTCCTCCTCCTCCTCCTCGTCCTCCTTGTCCTCCTCGTCCTCCTCGTCCTCTTCCTCCTCCTTTTCCCTTTTTGTCTAATTGATATTCCTTATACCTCCAGATTTTATTGAGTTGGACTTTCAATACAATATTTCATAAAAGTTATAGCAACAGACATTTTATAACAGAAAGGTGTTTAATCTTTCGCATTAAGCATTACTGTTTTTCTGCTGCTATATACACTAAGTAGCTGGGATGTTTGCCAGCCTCTAGAATTCTCCTGTCTCTACCTGTTGTCCTGCCACTTAACACTGGAATTACAGAAGTATGCCAGCCCACCTGGTTTTGGCCCAGTTGTGTGGACTGGGGATTCAAACTCATGTCCTCACACTTGAATGGCAAGCACTATACACAGTGAACCATGTATTCAGCCTGTCTTTTTTTGAATTGTTCATGTTTTGGCATTTATTTAAGTTTTTTTTCAGGTGCATGACTGACTTGCTTGCATCTACGTGTATGCAGTGACAACAGAATCCAGACTAAGACAACAGATCATATGAAACTTCAGTCACAGACATTTGTTTGCTGCCATGTAGGTGCTGAGAATCATGCCAGTGTCCTCTGGAAGAGCAGCTGGTCCTCTTAACTACTGAACTCCTCTCTGTACCTCTCTTTAAGTTGTGCATAGCGTTCTTTCATAAGTTTGTAGAAGCTCTTAGGTTCCTAATTTACATATTGCTTTTGCTCTGAAGACATGTCATATTTTGTCAAGTGTTTTAATTTTTTTAGTTGAAAAAGCATCATAATGTGGCATATTATACTGATTAAAAAAACTGTTAAAATCTTATTTCATCAATAGGGTATTTGGCTATGTCATATAACAATTTTATATTTCATAATTCAACTCACTAGTACGTGGTTGTGGTTGTGTGCGTTTATACCCATATTAGCTTCATATAATTCTTTGGGAATATTCTCAGGTCTTGAATTTTTATTTTTTTCTTTTGAAAAATTGTTTAAGATTTTAGTTCTCATATATGTGGTAGGTATTACCAGTGTAGACTTCTGTACCTAGAGAAAGAAAAAAATTGACTATCAATGAATAATTTAAATAAAAAAGACCACTAATTCAACCTATTTATTTGCTATAGTTGTAATTAGGTATTTCATATCTTCTGGAGTCAGTTTTGGTATAGTCTGTGTATTTCTAAGAATCTATTCATATCACTGGAATTCTCTTGCTGTTTTATCTTATAATCCTTTTAAGAAGATAACAGTAGTATAACTAAAAGCAATTAAAACATTGGTAAATATTGACATTTTCTATTTTATTTCAGTTCACACATAAAATGGATGATATCTTTATCTATCTCATGGATTAAATGATTAGAAATTACTTTTCCTCTGAGGTAGTTGAAATAAATTATTCTGGATTTTCCTGGTTTTAAATTTGCATTGAATTTATTATCTGTAGTTGTCATTTTATCCCTCTCTTGTTCCACTGTATGTGTGCTTCCACCATTAGGTTTGTCTTGAGCCTGGTTTGTTCTTTTTTTTTTTAGTTTCATAAGGTGTCTGCAAGGTTATTTACACAAATCACTTGTTCTTTATAATACTGATGTGCACATTTATAACTTACTACACTGGATATACGCCATAGTTATGGCATTCTCTTATGCTTTGTGCATATTAAAACATTTTGGAATTCCCCTTTGAAGTTTTGACCCATTTATGAATGCGTGTGTTATTTATTTTAATATATTTCAGCTGTCTCAAAATTCTTTTGTTATTAATTTCTAGTTTAGTGAGTTTTTGGTCACATAACTCACTTTCTATGATTCAAACATGTTCATTTTAATTAGTATAAGGTTAACTGAAAGAAATTAACAAAAAATGAAAGTTCATAAAATGTACATGTAATATTCATATAAAGTGATTAAAGTCCAAGGTTAGAGGAAGTAAGGAATACAAAGAACAAAGTACAAGAAATTATAAGGACTTCAAAAACAATATAAAGTTCAGCAAACTAAAAGTTAGCTTTTAACAATCCAAGCCAAAGTGAAATCTTTAGCTAAATTAAGGGGAATAAAGTCAAGGTACACATAAGTAAAGTGCAATGTAAAAGAAGGTTTTTAGAAGGATGGGGAGATGGGTCAGCACATAAGAGCACTTGCTGCTCTTCCAAAGGACTAAGGTTGGGTTCTCTGCACCAAATCACATAACCCAGAGTGTGTAACTCCTCTGGCCTCTGTGCCCACCTGCACACATGTGCACGTGGCTACGTGCAGACATACACACCTGTGCATAATTAGCAATAGTGAAATAAATCTTTAAAAAGGAAGACTTATAAGAAGAAATTTCCCAGAAATACAAAAGTTTGTAAGAGATTAGTATGAATAAGTATATGAAAAGAAGCTGAACAACCCATAATAAATTAATAAGCTCCAGAAGCATGTATAACCAACCAAGAATGGAACCTGATGAAATTTCAAGCCCAAACAGATCAGTGATGAATAGGAAGATTGCATAAGTAATTAAAAGTCTCTATATAAAAGAAAAAACTCAGACTAGATGGCTTCACTATCTATTGGATAAAGGAGAAATAATAGCAACCTTTTTCAAGATCTTCTTAAAATGTCAAGGAGAAGCTATACAGGCAGATTCATTGTGAAGACTTGCAATTTCCCTCATACTAGACTCAGAAAATATACTACAAAAAGATTACAGACTCAGAATCTTGGTGAATATATCTGTAACTTTTACAAATGCTAGTATACCATATTCACCAGTATATAAATTATGTTAATCACTGTCATCAAATGGGAAACACCAATAGTTTGATGTATGAAAAATCAATGATTAATATTTACTATATTATAAGAAATGCAGCACATTGTGGTTTATACAAATAACCATTTGATAAAATACAATGTCTGCATATTTGTTATGTCTGAGTAGTTTGGTTTTTTTGTGGAAATCCCAACAGTGGGAACAGGAGCCGTTCCTGACTTGTTTTGCTTACCTGTGAGATGCTATTCCTCCTATGGGATTGCCTTGTCCAGCCTTGATGTGATAGTATGTGCCTGGTCTTATTGTAGCTTTTTGACATGTTTATTTGGCATCCCTGGGGGTGCTGCTCTTTTATGAGAGCATGGGGAGGAGAGGGTATGGATTTGGGTGAGAATCTATGAGGGTAGAGATGGGGGGGGCAAAGAGGAGGGAGGGGAAACTGGTCAGGATGTAATATATGAGAGAAGAACAAGATTCAACATCTTTTCAAGAAAAATATGTCTTAATAAGTTAGGTGTAAAAGCACTGTTCATGAAAACAATATAATTTATATGTCAAGTCTATGAGTAACATCATGCATACAGGATGTGGACGCAGGATGCTTAGTATACCCATAAGTTAGTAGAGCTCTTGTCTCTTATCAGGGAAATTTCTCATTGCTGTCTTTGGTTGTTAACATGAAGGGTCACAACTATTCAAAATACAGAGAAAACCTGAGAGTGGAGCTGTCAGCTACAAATGGCACATCTATGTCATACCCTCTCCTTAGGCTTAGGGACTATTACTGAAGAGGAAGTGGTAAGATTATAAGAGCTAAAGGACAGGAGGACTGCTGCAAAACAGGGTCCTGTGACCATGACAGGAGCACTGAAATCAGGAACTCTCAGTAGCTGTGGTTCCTGCACAAGACACAGTCAAGATCAAGCCAGCCCAATACGGGTAGGAGGGTTACACATGAGGCTCCACCCCTTGTTGAGAATTACAGATGGTCAGATGAGGACAGCTTGAGGATCAAGAATCGGGTTTCTTTAGGGCTAGAGCCTCATAAGTTATAGGTTTTTCAGTTGATATGTCCACCCCTTTACACATGTAGGCAGCATTTAATGAATGCACTGGGATATAAGAATAAAAGAAGCTGAGCAGTGGTGGCACACGCCTTTAATCCCAGCACTTGGGAGGCAGAGGCAGGTGGATTTCTGAGTTCGAGGCCAGCCTGGTTTACAGAGTGAGTTCCAGGACAGCCATGACTACACAGAGAAACCCTGTCTCGAAACCCCCCCCCCCCCCCAAAAAAAAAGAATAAAAGAAGAACATGAAGTTGAGTTGGAAGCTTGTAAAAAGTCTGGAAGATATTGGTTGGGAAGAGTAAGGCTGGATATGATAAAAATACATTTTATAGATGTATAAAATTCACAAAGAATATATAAAATAAAATTAAACGAAACTTAAAAATAATATAGATAAAACAACTGAAGAGATGAAATATAATATAAACTACTAAACATTTTAGGTCAAATGAATCCTTTACATACATAAAAGCAAGTCAAGTTACCTGGATCTTTGGGGGATCTTAGAGACTGAACTACTAACCAAAGATTATACACAGAGTGGACCTAGGACTCCCGCACATATCTAGGAGGTCTGGTTTCATGTAGGTCCCAAACAACTGGAGCGGGGACTGTTCCTACAGCTGTTTCCTGTCTGTGGAATGTATTCTTCAATCTGGGCTACATTGTCTGGCTTCAATGAGAGAGGATGCACCTAACCATGCAGAGACTTGATGTACCAGAGTGGAGGGGATACTCAGGGCAGGCCTTCACCCTCTCAGAGGAGAAGGGGATGCGGGATGATGTCAGTGAGAGGGGGCATAAAAGAGGAAGCAATACAGATGTAAAGTGAATTAGTAAATTGAAAAGAAAAAAGAAAAATTGGAACTTAAAAAACAGTATTGCAAAGAAAATAGAGGTAGAGAGTGGAGAGTATAATAGACATATTAGAACAAAGTATTCATGAAGAAACTTAATGTTTTGTACTATAAATAAAAAAAAAAATAGGAGTGAGTAACCTTCTCCATAAAACAAAACAAAACACAAATTACTAACCCTAGACATATGAATAAAGCAACAGTACCTACTTCCCTCTTCTCTTCATTGTGTTTCTAGATGCTCTAGCCAAAGCAATTGGGCAAGGATAATGAAGAAATAAGCAACTATAATACAAGTAGAAAAGAAGGAAGCAACATTGCCAGAGTACTGAGGACATGATCTTATATGTATAAAACTCTAGGAATCAAGCTGGTGACACATGAGCTTTAGACGAACAAACTGTATTTACCATGGTAGAAAAACCAACTAACCTGTTTCAAATATATGCATGTATTCAAATAACACATTGCACCTCAAACATGTAAAATCATTGCTTCTTGATCAAAATCAAATGATGACAGATGATTGAAGGCTATAATGACCTGTCACTGACTGATTAATGATAATATACAGCTTACTTTATTTTTTAACAGCTGCAGATCTTTTCACTGACAACACAAATAGGAGAAGAATTTAACTTTATATATAAATATATATGAACAGTCATTTACACTATTCATACTAAAATATTTCAATTAAACACTTTGGGCATATGAGTATTCTTTTAGTTGTTTGTTTTAAGTATTCTACTCTGAATAATTTACTTAGCCACAAAGAAAGCTGGCATGCTAATTGATAACACTTTACAGAATATTTATCTTTAGTGCTAAGAAATCCTCTTATTATCTGTCTGATGTAAAACAATACACATAAATATTAACTACAAAAGGTTTGTTTATATACATTATAATCATGCATATAAAATGCTGGATTGTACTTTGGATTTAACAACAAGGTTTGTGATCATAACTGTTATTTTTTGAAAACATACGATATAGGTCAATAAGTGAATGTACATCCTATAGTATACCACAGAAGCTCTGCCATAGTCAAGAATTTCCACCAGAAACTCAGTGGGTTTGTAAAAATTTAATTCTTTCATTCTGAATTTGAGTTATAAGGCTGTTTTAGTAGGTTATATACCAAGACAACTAGAAAATAGGGGAAAGAAATATGTAAATTGAATTTTTCTTACTCTCAGTAGCGCCATACAAGCTTCATCTCTAGCCCAGTGCCCAGTCTCACTTCCAGTGGAGACGTTAGACTCTCCCAAATATTTAAGAAGCAGTGGAACTCCCAAGAGTTCAGGGAAATTGACTCTGTTGGTCTCCTTGTAGACTTCCTATCCCCTCTGGTTTCTTCAATCCTTCCAACTCTTCCATAAGACTTCCAGAGCTCTGCTATTGTTTCACTCTGGGTCTCTGCATCTGTTTCTGTCAGCTGCTGGGTGGAGCCTCTCAGAGGTCAGCTATGCTAAGCTCCCATATGTGAATCCACACAGACAAATATGAACATAACTTGATGCTCCAAGTAGTTGAAAAAGGAAGGCAGGCCTGCAATGTGTTTATATAAATTTTCTGAAGACAGTTCAGCAATCCCTCCCACCACCCAAATTTGCAGGGGTGGCTAGTCCATTCATTTATGTCTGTCTCACACAGGGTACCTGAATATACAGGCCATCATTGACAAAGAGAGCTGTCAGCAGTGTCTTCACACGTTGCATCAAGGCTTTGCCCAACAAGGAGGCATCAAAGTCTCACAGTGTGTCCCTGTGAATCCACTACCCAGGCAGACACAGTGGTGCTTGTTTCCTTCATCCACATGTAGACCTCCATGGAGACATGGCTGACTGGCACATTCATCAAAGTTGAGTTCACAGTGGTCTCCAAGGAATCCTGGTGCACACTCAGAGAAGTAAGCCTCAAGAGCATCCTGGCACCATGTAGACATTGCTGAGATCCACATTCATCAATTTCCAGCTCACAGTTGACACTAGAATACTCTTATGGACAGACACATGCATGTCTTTCTATCTCATTGAAGCATATCAACTCATTCATGCAGGGATCAGAAACACATTCATCTACTACCAAGTCACAATGCCTGCCTTGGCATCTAGGCACACAGAGGCTGTACTAGATATTGATTCCATTATGACACACCGCCCCCTTGTGGCAAGGGCTGGAAGCACACTCACTGTGATCTGTCTTACAGAACCTTCTAGCATATCCAGCAGGGCAGATATAGGGTCCTCAGGGTCTTTATATGCAGGTGCCATATTTATTTCTTTACCTTATTAGTCTTTTACTTGTATATTATGGTTTCTCATTTTCTGTTTTTATGGGTTCTGTTTGTGTGTATCTTTGCTTCTTCTTTTAAAACATTCCGGTTTTTTGTTTTGTTTTCTGTTTAGATTTACTTGTCCTTTAAAAAGCAAGAAAGAAGGCATAAAGTTGGATGGTTGGGAGGGTGGGAAGGATCTGTGAGCTTTTGGGGAAGGGGAATACTATGATCAGAATATATTGTATGAAAAAATATTCTTCCAATATAATGATTTTATCGATTCTTTGGGTATTTAATACCATATATTCCTTATTACATTTGCTTCCCAGTCCTTCTCTGTTTACTCTCCTGCCCTTGTGACCCACCTAGCCAAAATTAAAAAAAGTCAAACATATTTATATCCCCCCCCCCCCGGACGTGGGCAAACTCTCAGTGGCCTGCCCCCTAAGTAAAGCTGAGTGCTTCTCTTTGCATCCCTGCTGGAATTGCTGATTATAGATCCTACCAAAATTTTTAAGAGTTCTCTGGTTTAGTCTTTTAATGTTTTGGGGGGATTGGAGTGGTGGCTACCGATGAAGGTAGGGGTGAGCACAGCAGTCTTGCATGTTCTTCTTTCTCAACTGTGTATCTTTCACTGAGAGAGTAAGAAAGTAGTTTATTTGCTCTTTAAGGTTCCTAGGAGCATGGATTATGGGCTTCCACATGTTTTCTGGCATCAGCACAGATTACGAAAAGAGCTCCGGTTTGCAGGAGGACCAAGGACCCAGATAAAACCCTCCGATGTAGCTGGGATCACATCACCATGGCTTCCAGCCGTAGCATAGACTATGGACACCCTCTTGGCATTTGGTGGAAACATGGACTAGGGATATCAACCCATACCTGACTGTACTAAGACCACAGGCACAGAAGAGACCTGGTACTGTGAAGCAACACAGACCCGGACATTAGGACATGACTATGACCTTGGGTGACAATGTGGTCAACCAAGAAAAGTATGGCAGCTCAGCCCACATGTATCAGCCAGCAGAGCAGGCCACGCACCTCCACTTGGCCTTTGTGGGTAACATGGACTGTGGATACCAACTCAGATCCTGGCTGTAACAAGACCTTAGATACTGGCCATTGACAGCAGCTTGTACGTGGTCACCCCAGCATTTCAGATGACAGCGTAGGCCACTCACAAAGGTATGATCCCTGATGCAACGTGGTCCATGGTCATCAACACGGATTCAATCCACAGCACAGGCCATGAACATCTGCATGTTGTCAGGTGACAACATGGCTGTCGGAAATCAACCCTGGCTACGTCAGGTCTACTGATCCACACATGTCCTTCAGCAGCATCACATAACATAGTGGTCCATAGAGGATGTCTAATCTAGAAAGTGGACAATTCCTCATCTCTGTTCTCCACCAATGCCCAGATCTAGGGTAATCCTGTAGCTCGTTCCAGGGCTGAGTATACATCTGCTTAAGCACCATCCTGTCTCCGTTTCTCTCTGTCTTTCTGTCTCTGTCTCTGTCTGTCTCTATCTCTGTCTATCTCTCTCTGTCTCTCTGCGTCACTGTCTCTGTCTCTCTCTGTCTCTCTGTCTCTCTGTCTGTCTCTCTCTTTCTCTCTTTCTCTCTCTCTCTCTCTCTCTCTCTCTCTCTCTCTCTCTCTCTCTCTCTCTCTCTCTCTCTCTCTCTCTCTCTCTCTCTCTCTCTCTCTCTCTCTCTCTCTCTCTCTCTCTCTCTCTCTCACACACACACACACACACACACACACACACACACACACACACACACACACACACGCCAATGACATGATCGACCCTGCACCTCAGGCCTCTCTCGTGTGCATTACCACTGTCACTTCCCCAGTTCTGTCTCTCTCCACAATGCACACACTGCTCTGTTCATTTATACCCATC
>JAPYYD010003482.1:0-14100 GCA_028551405.1 Uromys caudimaculatus | reverse complement strand
CTCCCATCCAAAAAAAGCCCAGGTCCAGATGGGTTCACTGCAGAATTCTATCAGACCTTCAAAGAAGACCTAATACCAATACTCTTCAATCTATTCCACAAAATAGAAACAGAAGGAACACTACCCAATTCCTTCTATGAGGGAGACAGATTTTGAAAATGATGATCAGGATCCTGCGACCCTCATTCCCAGGGCAAAGGGAGAAGCCATTGGGAAGAGGTTACTCAGTTATGCCCCAGGCTTGATTTGGGTGTGGCATCTGTGAATGTGTTCCTGTGGGAACCTGGGGAACTGTGTTTGTGAGCAAATGGGTCAGCAGGCATGAACTTCAGCTGTTAAACAGATTTCTTCCCTCATCATTCACAACGGAGTGTTTGAGAGTGGAAGTAACTCTATCCATCCATACCAACACCATTGTGATTGGATACTCTGTTGGTTGTAGGCATCAGTGAAGGGAGTCGGGAAGCTTGGATAAGTTTCATAATCCTAACATATTTTTTGAAACTAAATCTGTCTTATCATGCCTTCTGTGATTACTATGGTTACTTCCTTTACAGCCAGTTGGGACGAAGTCTTAACTTTTAGCCCATGACAACCCCTGAGATACTTGGTAGTTTTGCTAACTGTGTCATTCATGTCTCCCCATTCCTCACTGCTCTATGACTTTGCTTTGTTTTACAGACCCACATTCAGTGTATAAGCAGCATAGCCTGGATCAGATACTGGGGATGCAGCTGCCTCCACTGGGGATATTCTGTTTTTAATATAGTCCAAGATCAAAAGACTTTGGAAACTGCACAATTGCTTGAGTGGTAATGAGTTTATAGGGATCTGTGCTGAGTTGTTTCCAGCCATGACACTGTCAACACCCATAACTTGTTCCCACTTGGGGATACTAAGTCCAGCACTGGCTTCCGTGAAATTCTATCTTTTTTTACATGTGACTCAACCACCAGCTGATTCATGTTATTTTTTTCTTATAACCAATCAATTTTCCTACTAGATCTAGCTGGAAAAAAATGGTATTCAAATGATAAATCAGTAGATATTCTGTCTCTATTGCAGAAAAACTAAGAAAAATGTTATGCTACTTATCAACTGATAAGTCGTTTCCTAGAATGAAAACCTTGATGCTGTGTAAGAATTATATGCGATATAATTTATGTGAGTGCCTCCATTTGAAAACAATTTGAAAATCATCATACTCTCTCAGAATCTGTTCCAGAAAAAAAAAAGCAACTCAACAACAGTTCAAGGCTCCCTTTTGCATAGACTGGAAATTTTAGATGTAACTCACAAGTCCAGCATTTAAATCTAGTCTAAAGATCTTCCCTGATTTGCTGGAACCTGGTCCAGGAATATCTGAAGGGTTAGCTAAAGGAGCAGGCTGGGCTTTGCTCATCCTAACTGTCTCCAGACACATACTGGGTTTCTCACAACTACATCCTAGCTGTTCTCTTCAGCTTCAGCTATAGTATGCACCCAAATTGATGACCTTTACAAGCAGTCATGACTCCTAGGAAACCTGGGTTTCTCCTTACAATAAGATGGACTTGGAACTTCTTGGAGGTGTACCCATTGCTAATTTAATATAGTTTCTTCCAGAGTTCTTTGTAGCATGGTCTACCTGGATACTGGCCTTTTGCCGAGCAGCCTTTGAATTGCCTGTCTATCCTTTAATGCTCCTTAAACCTGTATCTAAAGCATATGGCTTATGTATGCAACAGGATGTCCCTCACTTTGTTGTTGTCTTCTGTGAACTGTGTGGCAAGACATCTGATAATAGATGACTCCTCATTAAATCACCAGAGCGAGCCCCCCTCCCCCCCCTCCACATCCATTCCATGGATGAATGCCAACTGCTGGTTGCTTCTTTGGGCATTATTTCTTTGCTTCACAATAGCAGATTGTCAGCAAAAACAATTTTTGTTGGACTTATGTTTTACTAATGATATACTTAACAGGAGAAGAAAACAAACAGGGCATCAATGATCACAAATATCTACATCTGGCATTATATTAAAAGCAAAACAGATCACAGCTGCCTTTGACAGTTAATGTTATTAAAATGTTCAACATGGAATTTCTATCTTAAATAAGAAACACTTGAAAGGAATGGTTGAGATTAACAGGAGTTAAATTGAAACCATGCTGCTCCGTAGGTAATAGAATGCTAGGCACAAATACTGCCTTTACTATAAAAGCATTCCTTGCCCTCAAATTATCCATGTGGCCCTGTTTGTGCCACTGGAATTTGATTAGGTTTGGCTTTTCCATGAAACCAGGAGGTAAGAAGAACCCATTTAATCTCCTGTTAAGTGGCTCGTTCCCCGCCCAGGCCTTTGGGCACCTAAGTTTATTAAAATATGCTGACATTCAAGTCTGTTAACTCAGGGCTATACCATGCACATGCCTGGCTTCTGGCCTGTTCTGTAGGCCTAACATGTGATTTGCTCAACCCAAGGGCAACAGAGACAGCATACACTGGGGGACCTTGTTAAAAACCTGGGATTGTATTTATCAGCTCATTGGTTCACAGGTGTTAGCTGAAGATCAGAATGTCCCCATCTGGCAGCCCTCTAGCCACCAATCAGTCTATGAATGTAACGGTGGTCTGGGCGCTGAAGCAGAGTGGCTGGTACCAATTCTCTAAATTCACCCTGGTGCCTCAAGACCACTTGTAAAAAAATGCATTTAGCTTTTTCAGAAAAGCTTGCATAGAACTGTAGCTCGCCTTTCTTGTCACATACGAGTCTTTGTCAAAGAAAAAGAAATCTATTCCACTAGGAATTTTCAGAGAAGAATTCATTCTGCATCCACATTGGGAATTCCAAAGTAAGTGAGGCAGATACACATCACAGAAGTCTGTTATGGCATTCTTAAGAGAGCTGCTTCTAAAAGAATCAAGTTTTCTTGGTTAATTTTACTAGGAAAATAATATATATAAAGGTTTTCCCTCTGAGCTGCAAATGTTTCTGGACATATTGTCTTGCCTATTTCTGCTCCTGTGAGTCTGTCCATTGGCAATCCTTACTAGCTAGTGTGTAATGTCTGTAGCGCTGGTCTAGTCCGTCAATAGATGCTTGAGTCCTGTTCCTTACTATTTATTATTCTTATGCTATTTCAATAGCTTTCTACAGGCTTTCCCTTTCAACAGTACACATGAGTCTGCCAAAAGGAGCCTGCCAATGTTACCCGTTTGGTTGTTTTGCTCATTATTCAAAAACTTTTAATGCTGCCAAATTGCCAATGGGATAGTTTCAAAAAAAATCCTTGGTCTCATATAGCATGAAGCACATCCAAAAATATTAGTCCAGTTTTCCTTCCTATCTTATCATCTATGAAGTCTCTTTAATCGGATAATTAATTCCAGCCAGTGATTTGGGTCTTTCTCAGGCCAAATTCTCCAGCAAACATATGGACACATGCCATCTGCTGCTTGCTGTGTCTCCTCCAGAACCTCTGCCCAGGCAACTCTCTTCATTCTTTAAGACCTTGAGTCCAGTATTCTCCTTGAAGCATTTCCTGGCATAGTTAGAACAGACATAAAATTTCTCTTGCCTGGTGTGTAGACAGCCTGCTAATAGGAACTCTGGGTGAGAGAGATTGTATATCAAGCCAATCTTTTTCTGTTGTTGTTGTTGTTGGATTCAAATTATTGGGTTGGAAAATCACCTTTATCCTTGATATTTCTTTGACTCTACTTTAACATTCCGAGTTTAAAAAGTGAACCCATTTGTAATTGATATGCTATGGCTGGTCTGGGTTATTTTGTTGAATGGAGACTGACTATTGTGTGTATTTCTGGGGACATTTTCAAAGAGGATGAGCTGATGGAGGAGACCAACCTTAGTATGGACAGTACTGTTCAAGATGAGGGGAATCCATATATAAAGAGGTCTGAGGAAAATACAGCTTGTCTGTATCTATCTTCCCTTCTGTTTGAATGAGGGATGCATGATTCCATCACTGCTCTGCCACCATCCAGTGATCTTTGACTCCACATTCTTCAGACTTCTGATGTGGGCTCAATTCCGGAAACTCTCCAGGGAACATCCAAGATGGCAGCACTGAGTTAAGGCCTCTCCAGTGGGTAGACAACCACTATTGAACTACTCACCCTTCATTATGGAAGCTTAAGAAAGCTGGTTATCGTGGCACCATTTGCTTGGAAAATTGTTTTCCAACCTTTTACTCTGAGGTAGTGTCTGTCTGTCTTTGTAACTGAGGTTCGTTTCCTTTATGCAGCAAAATGCTGGGTCCTGTTTATGTATCCAGTCTGTTAGTCTACGGCTTTTATTGGGGAATTGAGTCTGTTGATGTTAAGAGACATTAAGGAAAAGTGATTGTTGCTTCTTGTTATTTTTGCTGTTATTTTTATGTTTGTGTGGCTATCTTCTTTTGGGTTTGATTAGCCATTCTAATATTGAATAAAATCAACTTTCAACCAAATGTTATCAAAAAAGATAAGGAAGGATACTTCATACTGGTCAAATAGAAATATTTAAGGGGTAACTTCAGCAAGTATTATAGGTATATGATAAATCTCAGTGTAATGGCTTTGGGAAACGCAAAGGAATATTGCTCTTTGCTCAGAGTGAAGCTAACATATCTTCAAGGGAGAACATTGGAGGTATTTGAATTTTATGGTCACATTAGGGAGGTGAGTCCTGTATATTTTCGAAGACTAATATTTATTTTCTCTGAATTTAGTCAGGAGTTGTCAACTTATTTCTAGTTGAGTGTGACAGTAGTAAGGTTTTCAAAACCTACTGAAAACAAGTAACATTAAACATGTGATTTATGAAAAAAAAAGAAAGCTGTTTATCTATATTAAGAAAAAAATAAAAATATTCTAACTTTGCACTATTCATAAAAATAAATTCCAGGTCAGGCAGTAATATTGTCAGACAAGAATATGGAGAATATCTTTGTTGCTACTGTTAAGGACCTGCTTATCTATATCTATCTATCTATCTATCTATCTATCTATCTATCTATCTATCTATCTATTTAAAAACCTAGGATTTTTTTCCCCCTAGATAGGCATTCTACTACTGGCCTAAATCTCTTCCTCTAAGAAAATACATTTAATACAAGAGAAGGTTATATTAAGTGTATTAATTGCATTGGGGTTTTGCCATATAATAGCCATACTTTAGTGGATTATAATATAGAAACTCATTTTTAACAGTGAAGGAAGAATGTTTGGGTCAATAAGCGATCTTTCTATTACAGCCAAGCATAAAATAAAGGCTGTGCTCCTTTATTCAGCATATAGATTTCCAAGGGTACTCTTGATGTGGTAACTACAAAAATTAAAAGCAAAAGAGAGAGAGAAAAAGAGAGAGAGAGAGAGAGAGAGAGAGAGAGAGAGAGAGAGAGAGAGAGAGAGAGAGAACGCTTTTATGTGCCAGACCAGAGGAAGGCATCTAGTACTTCCATTCCTATGACACTGGAGAGAAGCTAGTGACATGTCTGGGAAATTGTAGTCGAGATTTGCTGCCAAACAAGGATAGAAAGAGTTTGATGGTCAGAGAGTATCAAAATTCTACTCATAAAATGGACACATATGCTTTTATTAAAGTAACAAAAAGCAGACACATATGCCTGTATTAAAATAACAGAAAGCTAGCAAAAGCCTAGCCAGCTTATAGGAGAAATTTTACATACAATATAAAAAACATTTTCAGAATAAGTTACGGTTTGAAGGAGACCCTAGGCCCAGGTATGAACATGTGGTCCCTAGTTGGTGGTGCTGTTAGAGAGGGTTTGGGCCCTTTGGGATATGGAGTCTTCGTAGAGGAAGTAAGCCATTGGGGCCGGGCTATGAGTGTCTATAGCCTCACCCCAGGCTAGTTTGGTCTTTGTTCTTTCTGCATGTGTTTGAAGATGTGACAACTGACCCTCATGTTCCAGCTGCCTGCTGCCATGCTTCCCAGCCATTAGGGACTCTCTCTCTAGAGTCAGAAATCAAAATAGCTTGCTCTATGAAGTGCTTTTAGTCATGGTATTTTATCACAGCAACAAAAAGTAATATAGTCATCATGAGAAATCAGTAAAATCAAATAAATCAAAAGAAAAGTGGGTGTAGAGAAACACTTCAGAAAGGAAGGAATCCAAACAGTAGCCTTATTAATATGGAAATATAGTAAAATTTCTAATATTACTTCTTTCCTCTTAAATGAATACAGATATTTAATCTATTACATATTTGTATATCTGCCAGTGTTTTTTTTCTTGGTAAATTGATGAGTTCATTGGGGTTGTCAACAGAAACACGATTGAAATTACTTATAGGAGCATTAGTTACCACAAGGCAGCTGTATCCCTAAGAGCTCACCCCATAAATCACAGCTACTATGAGTGCATGCATATAATTGTCAGGTAATGTCAAGGACACACAGTTTTACTCCAGTCCTCCCTGACATCTGGTTCTCAAAATCATTCTGCCCCTGTCTTTGTGGTGCTCCCTGAGCCTTGTCAGGTGAGAAGGATGGTATAGATAAACTATTTATTGCTGAGCACTCCATTGATTCATATTCTTGGTACTGTGACCAGTAGTAAATTTATGTGTTCCACAGAACAAATAAACTTTTTTTTGGTTGGGGAGCTGCATTAATCCATGGGTAGAGAGATGTCAATTTAGAGAGAAGTTTGATACTATGTCCATTTCACCCCTGGTGTTTGTGAGCTCTCCAGTCATGGGATCATGGCCATATTTACAGTAGTAGGCATGCATTTCCTCTTGTGTAGCAGGCCTTAAATTCAAACAAAAGTTGTTGGTTACTCTTATAACATTTATGCCACTATTAAACTATTGGGCATATCTGGCTATGCTGGTCATTATTTTCCTGATCAGAACCAACTTGATTACTCCAGGTTTTGTGATCAAAGTTTGTGGTATCTTCGGCAATAGGATCATACCATCAAGTTCTGTTGGGTAAAGAGCAATGGAAATAATCTGTCTTACCAGGGGTGAGGACTCTGGGAACCTATAACATATCTGAGGGAAGGCATCTCTGGGACATCCACTCTTATCTGGGGGTCTCTGCAACAACTCTAAGGTAGATATTTCACACTTGGTACTGGGCTTTTATCTGGCAACCTAAGACTTCTGAGAGGAAAATTATCATTGGTGTATAGTAATTCTAATTAAATGGTGTATAAATACATAAAGTATTTATTATATAAAATCATAACACATATTATTTTATAAACTATTATATGTATTTTTTAGAAAACACAAAATAATGGGTTTTCATCTGCCTTTTCAACTCCCTCATGTGCCCTACTTTCCCATCCTTCTCCCCACTTTCTCCTTGGTCTGGATTACTTCACTCAATACAGTGTTTTCCAGCCCTATTCATTTACTCCCAAATTTCATTTTTCTCTACAGGTGAATAAACTTCTATTGCATATATGTACCACTTTTTATATCCCCTTTTCAGTTGATGGATATCTAAGCCTTTGCCTGGCTATTGTAACTAGAGCAGGGATAAGCATCCACAAGCATGTTTGGTGTCTCTGTAGTAGGAAGCAGAGACCCTTGGGTACACGCTCAGGAGTGGTGTACTTGGGTCACATGGCATATCTATTTGTAGTTTCTTTCTTTTAAAAAATGATTTATCATATTTATCTCCATAATGGCTATAGTAATGTGTACTTCCACTCATAGTGCATGAGGATTAGCTGAAACTCTTTTACCCTCCAATGAGACTGGGGATTTCCCATTTTGGAAATCAGTTTGACTTCATCTGATATAGCTCAAATCAGACACACATTTTATGATGCAGCAATCTTGTTAGTAGGTCTAGGTGGTGGAGAAACTTTTGAAAGTTTGCTGGAGGATAAGATAAGGATGTTCACAGCAACTTTGCTTGAATTTGTTATCAACCACAAAAATATCTCCTAAATGTGTTTTTTTCTTAATTGAAAGAATAAATCAACAAATTCGTCTTTACCATTAGCATATCAGAATTCTATAGAATATGACAACAAATACATTCTGCTGATGGGCATAAATATGGGTAAGCTTTAAAAATAACAGTAAACAAAATAAGTAAGTCAAGAATGGAGCTTAGTTCAAAAGAATAAAACCTACAAAAGCTTTTTAAAAGGGGTTTGACACAGGAAGAGACAACCTATAGAATGTACAAAAATCTTTGCTAACCATGCACTGGACAGGGTGTTATTGTGTATAGATTAATCTATAAAGAATTCCAAAAAATTAAACCTCAAAATTATAACAAATTATTCAGTCAGTAAGTGGGCAGATGGATTGGGTAGACAGTTCTCCAAAGAAGAACCACAGAAGACCAATAAATAGATACAAAAGCATTCAACATCCTTAGCCATCAAGGACATGCAAGTTAAAGCTATGAGGAGATTACTCCTTACCCTAGTCACAGTGCTATTATTAAGAAGACAAATGGCAATAAATATTGGTAAGGATGTAGGGAAAGAAATCTTAATGCACTGTTGATAAGAATGTAAACTGGGTGGTCACCATAGAAATCATCCTCTCAAGTGATGAAAATTAGAATTATATTATAATCCAGGTATACCATTCCTGGGAATAATCCCTGAAGAATCTAAGTTTATTTGCAACAGAGATCCTTGTACATGTTTATTGTTGACTATTCATTGTCTCTAAGATATTGAACCAGCCTCGATGCCCCTCAGTAAATTGATTGTTTAAGAAAATATGCTATATATATGAAATGTTTTAGTCAGCTGTAAAAAAGAGTGAAATTATTTCAATTTCAAGAAAAGATTACAGTTAGAGATCATCATGTTAAGTAATCTGAACCAGATTGAGAAACAAAAGCAGAATCTTGACAAACTTGTATGTATACATGTGTATATGTGTATATGTGCACATGTGTGTTGTGTATATATGTACACATGTATACATATTCGTATATATGTACATATGTGTGTTTATGTGTGTATATATGTATGTATGTATGTATATTCAGTGGATGTAAAATGGTGCTATAAGAAAGAGTGAGTGTAAAGGAACGTGGAGCAAGAGAAGATAATTGGGGAGAAAACAAAATACCTCATGTGTTTTCCTTAGCTGTGGAATGTGGAATCCAGAAGATAATGGGAAGCTGTGAATCTCAGCAAAGTGCGTGCTACAAACCCTATCCTAGACATAGTTCAAGAGGACACAATCCATCATGGCGGAAGAGCATGGAGGCAGAGATGTGAAGTATCTGCTCACTGGAGCCTAAGTTTGGAAGCAGAGAGAGATGAAAATGGTGCTCTGGACTTCCTTTCTTTCCTTTTTTAATTCAGTCCTGGACACCAGCCACACGATTATAATGCTTATGCTTAGAGTGGATCTTCTCTCTCAGTTAAACAACTCTGAAAAAAAAATCCCTCAGCACTACCTAAAACTGTGCCCCATTAATGTCCTACTGTTTCTTTATTCTGTCAACTTAAATATTGAAATGAACCATTACATGTCTACTTCGTGCCAATTTGATACCCAGTGTATCTCTTTTAAATCATGACTTTCCACATCTGGTCTCTAAGGGCTCATGATCATCTGAAAATGCAAAATGCATCTGTGAGAGTTCAAAAACAAAATCTTAACAGCTCTAACATTCTTAAAAAAAAAAATCCAAATCTAAAGTTTCTTCTGGGGCTCAGGATAATCTTTTAACTGTGAATCACTGTAAAAAACAAACAAAATAATAATAATAATAAACCAAGTTACATGCTTCTATTATTCGGTGTCATAGAATAAATATTTTTATTCCATAGAGGAGTAATGGGGTCACAGCAATGAAAACACCCAGTCAAAGCAAGACCAAAAAGCAACAGAAAAAACAGAATCCTCTGGCTTTGGGTCCAGCTTCTGGAACTTGTGGGTGGCATCATCTGGGGTCCAGTAGCCATAAGAAACCCTTGCTCTGTAGTGCTCTTGCGTGTAGCAATCAACTCCCCTCTTTTGCACCAGCTCCGTTACATGCTGGTAACTTTCCTTGGCAGCTGTCCCATGCATGGTCTTGGCATCTCCAACATGCTGGTATTCTTATTGCTATCTAAGCTTCACCTTTATAGCACCATAAATAAGCCTCCTAGGAACTCTGTGCAGGATATCCAAGCCTGCTACTCATGTCTGGAATGATGGTGTGAATCTTTATGACCTTCTACCCTTGTGTTTGCCTGACCACAAATCTAGGCCTGTGTGAATGGAACCAGGTTATGCTACCTGCTTGAGTCTCGTGTAGCCTGATACTCATGTACCACAGCTGTAGTATAGCCTCAGTGTAACCTATTGGCTGAATCTGTGAAAACAGAGTTCTTGGTGGTTTTCTGGTAGGTAGCTAAAACCCCCGGTTAGTCTTTCTCTCCTTCCAAATTCATTTTCATTTTCATAAGGGTGGGTTAGTGCCATCAAGGAACCTTTTCTACTGTACCAGTATAGATTAGAGGTTTCTACTTCATTGTGCTGATGACAAAGGAGAGTTCTCACTTAGAGTCAAGAAAGGTATAACCACTAAGTCTTTGGTTTTAAGATTCACAAAGACCCTTGACAAGCTTATTATTATTATTGATAAACAATTGTTGGAGAAATGGAGAACTGTGGAGTTGCTTGCAAGATAGACAAGGTGCTCCAAGGATACAGAGTTCGTAAGTCATCTATACCAAGGTTCAGCTCTTTATTGATTCAGCTGCCCCAGAGATACCCACACTCCTCTAAGTAACTAATAAATTCATTGGCTCACCACGCTACACTTTAACAAAACTCTTTCCTTTGGTCTGTCCATGGTGAGACATGTCTGAGATGAACAGGATCTTGTTCCCACTTTCCAGAAAACGTCAGGCAGGATCTTACCTCAAAACACAAACTCAACTAATGAACCAGACAGCTGACTAGACAGACAAAGGGATAAAGGAGCAATCTTTGATTCTCAAGTTCAGCACCACTAGGGAACTTTCTAGAGAAACACACCTGAAACCATTGTCTAACAAGCCCCCAGACCTCCCTCCCCAGAGAAGCATAGCTTGACTTTTCAACTTCTAGGAAAAAATAACCTCTCATACACAACAGTTGTGATTTAAGCCAATTTCTACCGGGAGGGGGGAGGGGAAGAGGGCATGGTCAGAAATCCTGGGTACCCACAATTGAAACTGGCCTTCTGGTGAGGAGGTGCATGCACTACGTTCATGTCTGTAGTCAGTCCACTAGCTGAGGAGAGCGACTGATGAGTGGTCCCTCTCAAGATTTTCAGCTGCAACTTGTATATTTGTTGGAATGACAGGATTTTTCTGTTTGATTTTGTTAGTCAAGAATGTTAAAGGCTGGAGAGATGGTTCAACAGTTAAGAGCACAGACTGCTCTTCCAGAGGTCCTGAGTTCAATTCCCAGCAACCACATGGTGGCTCACAACCATCTTTAATGCGGATCCGATGCCCTCTTCTGGTGTGCCTGAAGACAGCAGCAGTGTACTCACATACATGAAATAAATAAATAAATCTTTAAAGAACGTTAAGAATCTGTCACATGTGTGCTACAGTTTTAAGTGCTGTACCAAGGGGTAACTAAAGCATAGATTCTTCCCTCAAAGTATTTAGCCTCCCCATGACAAGCTATGATGAATGCAGCAGTATGGAAACATTGTGAGAGAATTTAGTCTGAAGAGGTGGACCTGGCCAGACGCCCAACAATCCATCTGCTTCGTGATGCTTCCAGACAACTTTGCACTTGCACTCTTGTTGGCTCGCTGCTTGTCTGCACTAGTACACGGACAAGTGCAATGCATGCAAGGCTCCTCATTCATTGAACAATATGTTTACTGCAGCCTTTTTGCCTGTGAAAAGAGACTGTAAAAGAAATTGACAAGGAACTGCAAGACATTTTTCCCTCTCCCTCTCTCTCTCTCCACACACACACACGCATGCATGCACACACACACACACACACACATACACACACACACACACACACAAATATACATGTATATTTGAAGTAAAGTTAACTAGATAAATTATTTAGAAATAGCTTTATTGAGATGTAGTATAGAAACCATGATGCAATTTCTGCATTTAAAGAGTGGAATTCAATAACTCAGCATGTTGGGAATGCTGTATGTCCATTGGATTCTGTCTTTAAACCTTCCTACGACCACAGAGGAAGCCCCTTTCCACTCACACACTATTTTTCTCTTCTTCCAACTGCTCTGATCATTAACCTCAGTCCTGGGTGGCCATAATCAACTACGTAACTGTATATATTTGCCTATTCTGGACATTTAAAATAAATGGAATTATGCATTAGTTGACCTTTTGTGGCTGGGTTTTCTCACTTAACACACTGTTTTTTATGAACTCGCCGACTTTTATTTTCATTATTCATTTCCTTGAACTAGAAGAAAAAAGCCTAGGTAAAAGAACATGTGGCATTGTTAGGAAATCACAAATGACCCTCCGAGCTTGGGCTGCACCACCATTTTATTTATAAATTCAGAAATGAACCTGGCCCTTTTGTTTCCCTTCAGGCAGACTTGAACGATGCTTTTATTGCTTGTTTGGTGGGGTGCGTGTTTTGAAGGTAAGTGTGGAATTGATTGTTTCCCGTTTGACTTCTTCAAATCTCCCTATCCTCCTCCTTTCGAGAGGCATCTGGTAGTCTACTGATACATCTTTATTGACTCTAAGTATTGCACTGTGGTAATGCATGTTAGGTAGTATTTTTATTTCCACTTCAGACTATCAGTTTTATTCATTTATTTATTTTACGTAAAAGAGAGCCCTCCATGTACCAGAGTTTGAGCAACAGCTGTGGTTGGATAACTAACTTGCCCAAAAACACAAGCTATCTGATGGTGAAAGCAGAGTTTAGCACGATTATTTCTCTTTATGGACCCCCTTGCTTCATCATTACACAGACAGTTTCCCCGCTCCATAGAACCTTCAGCCAAGAACTACCCCACCTTGCATCCTTTACAGCAGACACGGGTGTATTTGCTATTTATTCTGGTTGTTGGCTTTCTCTCTAGAGTTAATGTAATCACTTGGGCCAACTGTAGTTCATATAGATCATTTAAGAAACCATGGAAGTCAACATTTTGTTCATGAAGACATCTTCTGGGCCAGTTACCAGAAAATTCCAGGCATGCATCTAGAAGATTGACTAATGCATTTGTAATAGAGTACATGGAGACCATAGTTACTGCCATCACCAGAAAGGTGCCATTATTTGATAATGTATGAAATTGTCAGGCTAATGTAAAGTGAGAAAGTATTCAACCCATTCACAATTTATCAGCTGTTTAACCAAGAAGTGCTAAGACACTCCTTCAACCAGAAGTAAAAGAACACTAAGGTAATAATACAGATACATAAAATACTGCAGTCTCGAAATGCTGTGGCTGAATTACATTTAATACTAGTATAAGAGAGAATGGACAAAAGTATTAAAAATAACTCCAGCTTGTATGATAATGGAGATACCATATTAATAGGGACAAACTGTGGCATTGATCGCTTAAAGTAGGTAGGGGAGAAAACCGTGCAGTGTATATATGATTGAATCTAGATGATTGAATCTAGTTGTAAGCTTAAAAAAAAAAATCAATAAAGACTGAACATCCCTTGGGCTTTTCAGGTTCCTAGGATTTTAGCTTGTACTTGGTGTTCTTAGAAACGGAATAAAGAAGAAAAGTTGTGGGGTTTTTTTGTTTTTTTTTGTTTTGTTTTTCTTTTTCTTTTTTTTGTTTTTTTTTTCCTCCTTTTTTATTTTTGATACTTTATATACATTTCCAATGTTTCCCCTTTTCTGAGTCTCCTCTTTGGATACCCCCCATCCCCTCCCCAACCCACCTCTAGGAGGGAATTCCACCTCCCACCCCCCCTCCTGACCACCCATCCCCATATTCCCGCCTTGACATTCCCCTTTACTGAGGCCTCTAACATCCTCAGGCCCAAGGGCCTTTCCTCTCCCCCTGAAACTGCATGGTATTGGTACAGTGACAGGCAGGTAGATCAATGGAATGGAATTGAGGACCCAGAAATGAACCCACACACATATGGTCACTTGATTTTCAACAAAGGAGCTAAAACCACTCAGTGGAAAAAAGACAG